>JAPKLX010000008.1:5836084-5864940 GCA_026898415.1 Leonotis leonurus
GTTGCAAAATTATGTTTTTAAAAGACCCAAATTATTCTCAAATTATAGAGGCATGAGTGTTGGGTCGCCCCCTTATATAATTAGTGTGTGATATAAATAAATCATTTCCCTTCTGCTACTTATTTTACCATCACCAAAACGTACTGAAAGGGCTCTAGAAAACAAGTTTATACTCCGTCGAAAAGATTTATCTTGAGCCAATAATTGAGGATCAATTTTTAATAGTATGTTTATTATTTAATCCAACTAAAATAAAATTCCCGACATTAGGGGGAGAATATAACATGATAAAAGAATGCCGTGAAAATCTTGTTGGATTTAATTGACTAAAATACACACACTAATTAATATGAACCATAAGTTCAATATATTCTTAACTGCCAAATGAGTGATTAAATCCTTTATAATAATTCTAAATGCACCATTAAGAATCGAAAATCTATGAATGAGATCATTTCCTATATGCTAGAAGCATAATACTAGAAGTGTGAGATATTTATATCTCTGAATGAGATCATCTCCTATATACTAGAAGCGTAATACTAGAAACGCGATATATATATTGGTGCTAAAGATTATAATCCGCGGAATAATAATTTAACAAATTACATCACTCCAAAAACCTTCTGAAGACGATCGTCTTGAAGACGCACAGTGCATTTGCATGTGCACTAAATAATCATAATATACTGTGATTACGGAACAACCAGATCCAAATATTATGGGAAATGAAATAAATCTGGTTTAAATTTAAATTGAAATTGACTTGAAATTTGTCAACATAAAGAGAGTACAATAAATATACCATAGTTGTCAACAACAAATTATGCCTCAAGAATTGCTTTCGGATTGATTGTTTGGATCCAAAAGTTAAACTTGAAAGATAAGTGCCAGAAGAACTAAATAAAGTTAGAAGAGCAATTGAGACATAGTTAACTCGCTAAATAGACGAACGTCTTTTATAATACATGCACAAATGAATGTGGTCCTGGCAGGACACATATGATCTTATAATTAAGAATATATAATGTGGTACATGTAGGATACAATTTAGTGCTTGTACAAAATGATAAATGAAACGAATGAGTTGGTGATGAATAAAGCGAGGTTGACTCAAGGATTTTAGTAGAAATCCTAAATTAATTACATATACTCTTATGTTGAATTGAAAATGTTCCGTTATCAAATATTTATGGTGGTAATCATGGATATAAATATCCATTTAGTGTAAGTCGTGACTATAATCTTGCAAAAGGTCATTAGACAAATATCTTATGAGAGTCCATGATGGACATGATAGTTCCTATAGTTAGGAAAAATAAAATTCGCAACATTATTTTCTCAAATGAGATTACTATATGTTTTATGATATTTGAAAATTCAACTATGTGTGTTTTAATTTATTTTAATTAAGTTACTCGCAAGAAAACGAGGTCATTATAGATTAATAAGTTAACCCAAGTCATATTATTAAGGAAGGCTAAACAGGGCTTCATCTATATTGTTTGACAAAAAACAATAAAATAAATTGGGGTTTGAATAATTATTAATCTAAATTACTTAATTACCTAGGCGAGTGAAATTAAAAAAATGCAAAAACGAATTATTTAGGCGAGAATTAATAAAACAATTAAATTCTAATTCTAAGAACGAGGAATTAAAGGAAATAAATCTTGACATGCTTCGATTGATTGATTAACATGGATGATGGAGTAAGAAATCAATAATTCAAACTTAATTAAGAAGGAAGCCATAAGAAAGTAAAAACAATAAACAAATTAAGAAAGCAATAAGAACTCACAAATTAAAAGAGAAATAATGCACTAGAAATAGTCTTCGGGTTGGATCACGATTGAATCCACAGCGAGAAATAAAGAACAAAGTACGAAATTGAAATACTGGAACTAACTATTGTGTTTTCTCTCTTGGTTCAAAACCTTAGAATCATCAGTTGTACAATAAATCATGCGAGCAACTATATATATGATGGATACGCTACCCCCAAATTCTGTCTTGGATGGATCGAAGGGGCCAGTGGCCGCTAGGGGCAAGCGATCGCTAGCCTTGCATTCTGTCTTGGCCAACTTCGAACGAGCCAGCGGCTGCTAGGCTTGTGCTCTGCCTGCACCACTGCATTCTCAAGGGCTAGCGGCCGCTAGGTGCTAGCGACCGCTACCCTGGCGCGCTGCTTAGCCCTCTTTTGTATGTTTCGTCCTCGTTTCTCTTCTCAAGTCTCATTAACTTCATTTCGCGATCTTTACCTAAAATACGAAATTATGGTAACCAAAAGGATCAAATAGAACAACAAAGATAAGATAATATCAACTCAACATGTACGAGAAACGAGACCGAAAATATGCAAAATAATATGAATTCTTCCAGGAGGAGACATATGATAATGATAAAGTGTGTGTTGTTCATGTACTTACCATTTGAATATTTTGGTATTATTGGAAAACACAAACCATTTGAAAATGTTAAGTTCATGCCTAATAATAGAGATTTTGAATTGAAAGACTTAAGTAAGTCTAACTAGCATCTTGACCTGCAGATCGATAACATTCATGAAAGAATGTGTTTTTACCAGTCAATATATTCGAATAAGGTTCTATAGAGAACACATTTTTTATAAATAACATCAATTTGCCCCAATGATTGTCTCATCACTTGAAGTGAATGAACTCAATTAGACCAAAATAAGATAATCAAATAATGTTTGACCGGAAGTCCATTGTTTGAAGTGCTAGAAACACTAATTAATATATCAGGCCTGATTTAAGAAAATTTGATTTTCTAGAAAAGTATATTATTTACTCCTTAGAGGAGATTTTTAAATAATATATTGAGCATATAATTGGTTATCTTCAAGATACACAAGATGTGTGTTTATATTATTACAAAGATTTAGATTGACATTGGTGTCCTAATTAGATCATAATTATGTATTTGATCATCATGTAATTTGATATTTGACTGGTAGGACATATAATATATCCCCATTATTTTCTATAATGAATAATATAATGTGTTGCACAAATGAGCTCCAACGGAGCAACGACATATATGTATACTCAATTTTCTCCCCACATTTATATTCATATGTTGAGCATATTAAAATTTTATACTTATATGATTATTTTATTGAGGGGGAGAGATAATTTATACATAATCTTGAAGATTAGGTTATGAAGACCATATAAATAATCCCGAAGATTATGTCCTGAAGACTAATTGGTTGTACTCTTTTTCCCTTGCTAAGTTTTTTCCATGAGGTTTTCTTAGTTAAGGTTTTTAACGAGGCAGCTTATGCACTACATATATATTGTATGATAGTGTTCTATTTTCTATATCGGAATATGTTTATAATATTGGAATTGTCATACTTATAAATTGTTTTATTGAGGGGGGAGCAATAACTTATACATAATCTTGAAGATTATGTCATGAAAATCAAATAAATAATCCTGAAGATTACGTTTGAAGACTAATTGGTTGCACTCTTTTTCCTTTTATTAAGTTTTTCTCATGAGGTTTTCTTAGTTAAGGTTTTTAATGAGGCAACATGTGCAATACAATATAAATTGTACGTTATGTATCATTTTTCTTCATCGGAATATATTCATAGTATTGGAGGTTTGCTTAGTTAAGTTAGACCTGAATGTCTACCTTATTAGGCCTTGCTATATCATGTTGCACTCTTTTTCCCTTATCAAGTTTTTTTCACTGGGTTTTCTTGGTGAAGGTTTTTAATGAGACAACAAATAATGAATATACATATGCGTATGACATATACTCTTTTTCTCGATTGTTTTTATTCAATAGGATTTTTCAGCGAAGTTTTTAACGAGGTATGTACATCACACAATAATATCTAAGGGGGAGTGTTATAAAATAAGATTATTTGATGGACATTACTATTAGAATATTTAGATATTTATTTATGATTATATAATATCTTTTGTATAGTGGACCATCTATAAATATTAATAAAGTTATAGGGTTTTGATACCCTACCATTTCTTTTCTTTACAACGTTTCTATTTTTCTGTTTTTATCTTTCTCTCCGTATTATTTGATTAATTTAATTGGTGGAATAAAGTGGGATTACAATTTAACATATAAAATTATCAGCCGAAAATAGAATATTTTGGAATATAGTAATACTAATAATACAATAAAAGAACTGTTTTTGTTCATCTACAGTGAAAAGGAAAGCTCTTAGTGGGCTTATATGGGCCGTGTGAGTCTAACTATTCAGGGCCTCGTGGTCCCCCAACATGTCTGAGTTATCAATATTTAGGCGTATTAAAGTTTCTATCACCCATTTATTGTTGCAATAATTTTGTCCATTAATATTTTATAAATATCAAGAAAGGAAAACGACCTTTCTAGACAGAACTTTGTGTAATCAAATTTCAGAATGTACCATCAAAACTTCAAATGTTGTTACATATGACACTTAGATCACAACCTTAAAATCCACCTTCAACACTTTGGCCTAATCCCAGCTTACACTATACCATTATTCAACAACAGTAGATAAAAAGCAACCAAAGCAGTGATCAAGGCAAAGCCACTTCTGCACCACTCCTCACTCTGGTTTCAACGATTTCTCAACATCGATTACGAACCTGTACTTGACATCGGAGTTCAGAAGCCGATCCATGGCCGTGTTTATGTAATCTATGGGTATCACCTCCACATCTGGTAGTATGTTGTTCTTAGCTGCGAAATCAATCATGTCCTGTGTCTCCTTCATCCCTCCAATCGAACTCCCGACTACCGTCTTCCTCCCTATCGTTTCGTACTAAGTTAGTAGTCATATTTTTGCAGAAATATCTTTGAATGTATAAAATGCTAACCTTGGAGCAAGGAAAACACCGGGAGCTCTAGGGGCTTTGCTGGTATACCAACCACGATAAGCTTCCCGTGTGGCTTCAGCAAGCTCAGCAACGGCACGACTTCATGAGGCGCAGACACTGTGTCAATAATGCCATCTAGTGTGCCAGCTGCAGCCTACGATACACAACCACAGCAAATGCTAAAGATCATTGCAAATTTTGGTATTTTATAGTAATATTTAGTGCACTAGAGAGTTATAGAAAAATCCAGATATAAACAACCTGCATCTGCTGTGGATCTTTGCTGATCAAGAAATCATCCACACCAAGCTTCTCAATGGCTTCCTGCTTCTTGCTAAGACTTGTGCTTATAACAGTCACTTTAGTCCCAAAGGCTTTGGCGAATTTGACCGCCACGTGGCCAAGCCCACCAAGGCCGTTGATACCTATCCTTAGGCCAGGCTTGTCGAGCCCAAAGTACCTAAGTGGACTGTAAGTAGTGATACCGGCACAGAGGAGTGGGGCGGCATCAAGGGGGAAGTTTTCAGGCCAACAGATGATGAAATGCTCGTCCGCCACCATGATATCTGAGTAGCCTCCACGAGTTATGGTGCCATCTAGGTAAGGGGCGCCGTAGGTGAGGATCTGCTTCGGGCAGTAGTTCTCAAGATCATTGGAGCACTGATCGCAGTGGCGGCATGATCCCACCATGACTCCTACACCAACTTTGTCACCAACCTTAACCTTTTCGACCTTGCTGCCAACTTCCGTAACAACACCAACAATTTCATGCCTGCATTAGGTTGTGTGTTTCGTTTCATATCCATCATCACTTAATTCGTCATAAACTTGTATATATAACAGGAAAAACTAAGATATAAAGACAAGAAAGTTTCACAATAGTGATACCACCAACATCTCTACGGCACTGCTCAACAATCTTGGAAGATGATATCAAAAGCCACTAATAAGCTAGCATCACCAATCACTCAAACTCTTCAGATTATTTGAGCATCTAAAGCTAAAAAACAACATAAAATGCTCAATTGAAACATGATGAGTGATTTGCACAAAATTTAGGTTAGAACTATGCCTGCTCAATGTTTTTGGAGATGGCAACAAAAGAAACTATGTTAACAGCTGCTACAACCTCAAAGTCAATAGTAGATCCCAGCATGGAGCTTAGAGAAACAATATTAAATGTGCAAAAAAATGGAACCTTGTTAAATAAACAGCCAAGTCGATTTAATATACATATTAATATATTGAGAAGAAGTCAAAGCTTTTTACAAGTGTGATTAAAAAAAGAGAGCTTTTTGGGATGAAATTATAGCAAAGAAAACACTTGTGCAAGTGAACACAGTCTCAAGTTCATTTCTGCAACTGCTTCTCTCCACACAAGACTCCCTCTCTCTCTCCCTCTCTCTCTCTCTCACTATCACTCATACATACACACACAAACACACAGAGAAGTGTGTTTCTTACCCAGGAACAACTGGGTACTGAGTGACGCCCCACTCATTCTTGACCATGTGCAGATCTGAATGGCAAACGCCACAGTACAAAACCTTGAACTGCACATCACGCTCACCAGTATCCCTGCAATATGCTCATATCTTTAGCAAGAAGATGAAGTAAAGTAAAGTAAAGTAGAGGAAAAGGGTAAGCAAAAAATCAGCAAAAGTAGTAAACTTTGAACATCCCATATGATAATAGTCAAGAAATTTAAAGAAAACAACCTCCTAGAAAATTTGAAAGGAGAAAAGTTCCCAGAAGGGTCTTTGGCTGCCCATCCAAAGGTCTTGACTGGGTGCTCTGTTTCTGGGGTTTTCGCCATTTCTTTTGGAACTGTGATTCTTACAAACTTCCAAAATAAGAAGTAAAAGTTGAAACGGATGGAAGTGTGGAAGGTGGGAATTTATAACAAGTTGTTGCACTTTCACTCCATGTATTGAGCCATTACTCTCTCTCACTCATGGCGTTATCCACAGAGGAGAGGAGACACAATTACGCAACTACAAATCGTGATTTATGAACAAAATGAGTATTTTAACAAATAAAAACAAATACTAAATAATCAAACAACTTCTTCACAAATTCTACTCTTACAGTCTCTTCTTTTTCTTTCGTTGAATTAATGTTTTATACTTTTAATTTTGAAAGAATCGAAACATAATCGAACCGTGTATGAGACGATCGGTTACGAAAATTTGGACTGTGAATGGAGCTGTACAAGTGTAACCTCAATTTTTTTACTTAATTTAATTTATTTTTTATATTATAAAACAATAATTTTTTAATTGATAAAAATATATTAAAATTCATAAATACATTGATAATGAAAAACTAAAAATTAAACTTTGAATTTTAAAATAGAAAATCAAACACTTTGTGATTTTATAAATTGATAGAATAATAAACATTAAGATTTTAAGATAAAATTAAAGAATGGAGTTGGATTTGATGACCACAAAATATCAATCATAAGTAGAGATGACAATGAGGCGGATTTAGACCGGATTTTATTTGGTCCAGATCTAGATCCATATTTTTTTCGTTTTTTCCAGATCTAGTCCAGATCTTTTGGATCTAAAAAATTAGACCAAAATCCAAATCCATTGGATTTGCAGATTCGCGGGTCCGGATCCAGATCCATATTTTTCTAAAATAAATATTCAAATTGAGAAAAAAAAATTACGTTGAAAATAATCAAACATTAAATTTTTCATCATCCAAATAATATAAGTTTGTACAACATAAAAATGATATAGTCATTCACATGAGTATATTCCAAGAATCAATATTTGTAATTATCGAGATCAAAGTGTTCTATATTACTACTACTTTCAAAATCACCAGCATCGTACACAAATTGAGAAAAAAGATTCTTTTACATAAGCATAAATAATTAATAAAATGAAAATGCCAATGAAATCAATTTGTTCTCCATCGTCATCAGAATTTTCGGTAACAATGGAACAAGTATGTGAGATATTCATTGTACACTTTGTTTTGACTAAAATTGTTTCGAGTCGCTCGCAATTTAAAATGAGGTCATCTAACAATGATAAGTCAACCCAAGTCGTATTCTCAAGGAAGACTTAACAGGGCAATTCGATTCTTTGTTCAAGAAAGCAATAAAAAGGATTTGTTGGAGATTCTATAACTAGGCGAAAAGATAAATAAGAAAAGTAAATTAAACCTAATCTAATAGAAAGCACGAGTAAACCTAATATCTATCTAAGAAACTGAGATGCGAACTCTAAAGAAAGCAAGTAACTTGGAATTCGAAATCAACAAGAATGTGGAAAGAAAATAAAAACTTGTAAACGAAATAAGAAACCGAAAGCATAAACAATTAGATGAATGAGATCAATAAACGAAAGCCAGAATAATAAAAGGGAAACGAACTTGATTAATAACTTGAAAAGGGTCTGAATCCACAAGAGAATTATGGAAACGAAATACAAAACGGAATGTTGCAATTGGCTAACCTCCGAGTACAAAATCTAAAATTAAAGAGAACTAACTAGAAATCAAAGTCTCGACTGTCGAATCTAGGTCAAGATGAGCTAAAACTATGAAAGGAAAATGTATGGAAATAATGCTGAAAAGTGGCATCGGAAAGGGTCTTCAAATACGAGCCAAAGGTGATGTCCATCGAATGAGAAACTCGCCGAGTATATATAGCCGAGAGGGTTGGTCAGCGACCGCTGACTCGGGTGGTTCCGCGTTCCCCGCTGAGGCCGTTGTGCCAGGCCCGGGTCATCCGCTGGGTGGTTAGCGGTTGCTGGCCCGGACATGGCGCTGGCTCGGCCGTGGCACGCTGAGGCCTAGTCAGCTGCCGCTTAGTGCTACGCGACCGCTGACTAGTGCTCTCGGCACTAGACTTCATTCTTTCACCATTTCTCGATCTTTTCTCGTCTCTTTTCAAACTTCAACTCTTGTTTAGGCTAGTGATCCCGAAACATAAAATGAAACATAAATCGAGCCAAAACATCATGCAATCGGGGGAAATAACACGAATAAAGACATGAAAAACACAAGTTTAGACGAATAAAAAGAGACTAAATATGACATGAATATAAGTTTGATAAATATATATATATATATATATATATATATTTGTTGAAATTGAAATTGTGTATATATAATTTGACTCCTAAAAAAGTTTTGGAGGAAAATGATGAGAGAGAAGCTTTGGAGGGAAAATTATGAGAGAGAAGATTTGGTTTTATAGTATATATAGATATATAGATTATTATATGTTTTACACTTGATAACTAGTGTGTAACCCGTGCATCGCACGGGTACTTTTTATAGTATGTATTAAATGAAGGATCATCTCGTTAGTACAAACAAATTAGTTTTGCAAATATTATTAGACTAACTTGATAAAATATGTAATTCAACAGCAAAATTAGATGACAATAAATAAATATCACCACCCACCGCCAACGAGTACATTAAAATCATTCAACCATCTAAATTTTAGTACATTCCTCTATATTTCACGTTGTCGGTCATTATATATGATAATGATAATATTTCCTCTGTCCACTAAATATATATTCACTTTTACCTGACACGGATTTTAATATAATTCTTTTGACTTTAATGATGATATGTGGTGATGTAGAATTTGTGTCTCACTTGATATATTGTTTTAAATTGTGTTGTGTAGTTAATGAAATTTGAGTTCCAATTTATGTATTTGTAATACCCCGTCATTTACTCATTATAATTATTGAGTAAAATAAAATTATATTTATATATATACTAAATCTTATTCTTAGGAATTTCGAAACTTCATGATTGAGTTTTGATTATAAAAAAATGTTGCTTAAACTTGAAGGAACATTTTAAGTCTAGTGTTATAATGAGGAAGCCCAATGCATAGTTTAAATGCAATTACAAGTCTAGTGTTACATTCTATAAAGAATAAGTCATTGTTTGTCTCTCTTCCGAACTTTACAATCTACCACTAAAATAATAAATTTTAAATCCAATAAAGAAAATCAGCCTACAAGACATATAAAGTCTACACTATGGTAGATTTATTGCGATTCATTCCCCCATATTATGTGGCTAAATATTTAGCCACGCTCCCCTCATTTGCACCTCATTGTTTTCATTTTACATCTACAAACATATCACCACAAGTACTACCTGCAAACAAGCTTCAAACCTCATATAGCATATACCTTATTCACCTTATTTGCAAAAAGAAGAAATGGGTGGCAGAAGTTAAAACACAAAGGAAGTATAGAATGGAAACAAGGTGAACACAGTATCAGCAATCACACAATCCATCTTCCACTTCACTTTCAAGTAGGTTCAAAATCTTATTTCATTTAATTTGTAGCATGCTTATAGTTCATTTCAATTTTAAACATTGAACTTAGTTTCTATGCCTAAGTCTTAACCCATAACCTAGACTGCCTTTTGCATATTTAAGAATCAAGCTTCATAATTTAGAAGAAAGCTTCTACGGTACAATTACACAAAAATATCATGAATAGCTATTCACTTTCTATAAACATCAAGCATGCTAAAAACACTTAAAACCTAAAAAAAAGAATAATCAAAATAAAACCTAAGCCAAAATGTCCTCCACGATTAAACAAAATTGATCCTATGAATCTAAGATATAAAGGGGATTGAGGGTGTGATTCGGTACCAACTGCTACACACCGGTGTCGACTCCGGGGTCGGCAACGGCGGGAACCTGACAGCAGGGACTGCAAGCCTAAGTTGCGCCTAATGTTGTAGGCGGCATGTAAGGTGGGAAAGTGGCAATGACGCAGCGAAGTTGCTATTCGACGAAGAAGGAGAAGAGAACGAGAGAGAAGAGAGAATTAAATTATGAATCAAAAGATTTAGGATTTTTTTCCACACTACATTGAGTTAAATGAAGAGTAGAGCTAGATTGATTTCATACCGAAAATTCAAAAGTGTGAAAGATGGCGAGATTAGCCGAAGAAGAAGTCGAAGAAGGAGGACATGAGAGGAGATGGGTGGCCTTGTTATTGTCTGCAAATGAAGAAAAAAAGAGAGAAAGAAACAGGGGGAAGAGAGATCGAAAGTGGAGAGAGAGATAGGGGATTTAGGTTAATAATAATAATAATAATGATGATGATGATGATGATGATGATGATCATGATCATGATCTTGAACATGATAATGATAATAATAATAATAATGATAATAATGATAATAATAATAATAATAACAATAATAATAATAATAACAATAACAATAATAACAACAATAACAACAATAACAATAATAACAATAATAATAATAATAATAATAATAATAATAATAATAATAGAAAAAATAAAAATAAAATGAAAGAGTTAAAAAGCATTTGGACTACATTTTGGGTTGAGACTCAATCAAATTTTTAAGCTAATTAATCTCAAGTGTCAAATCCAACAAAAATAAATGTACCAATAGTATTGACTGAAATTAAAATATTTATGGAACCAAATTAACAATGAGATATGAATCATCTTTTAATTAAATGATTGAGCCCTAATTTATTAATGAAATAGTTTGATTGAACTAATATTGGTTAAATAAATTTGAAGACATGTTTAATAATTAATTTTTTGAGAATAATTATTTAATAAGGATTGTTCATTTATTGCAAAGAATTAATTAGTAAAAGGTTGAGACTTGAATATTTTATAAGAGTCTCTATTATGAAGAATGTAATTATAATTTTGATTTCATTGTTGGATTTTAATATCTCAAATGAATTTATTTCGGGCAAGCAGTTAATTAGTTATTGAATTATGCTAGAAGTTTATTTTTACAAACGAAGTTAAGGTTTTCGTAGAGGTTATCTATATAATTTAAAAATCTCTAAATGTGATTCGTTACCTAAAGGTCAAGTACGAGGTGTAATCCAAGTTGAATGTGAGGATTTGCATTGGTTTCCTAAACCGAAGAAGGTTTTAATCGACGAATTTATTCCAAAAGGTGGGTTTACTACAAACTATATTCTTGCTATAATGAAGCATGTTTTGAATGAATGAAATTTTATTGAAAGAATTATCATGCATAAAATGTTTACGATTTTATGTATGATGTCTATCTGTGTTGGCTTGCCAATGTATGCTGGATTTTTAGCCATGTGAGCGTGCTGGCCAAGGTTAGTGTACACAGAAGACGTGGACTGTGAGCCTGTTGGGCCGGTTTCGGTGAAGAGATGCGTTTGTGGAAGAAGGCCTTCTTCCACAGCGTAGTTACAGATATGAATAATACAGAAATGAAAGAAAATGGGATCTCGTTCCCAGTTTAAGAAAGGAAAATCAATGTTTAGTATTCACAAGCATTTACGTAAAACCTTGTGAGATATTTTTATGATGCATGATGATAAAATGTTTTAGGCATAACTCACGGAGTACATCAAGTACTCAACCCTACTTGTATTTTCAAACACTTAGAGGTTGAGCAATGGGGCGATGGTGGTGGTGCTGAGAGGAGGTTGCTTGTAGTTGAGTATTCAAAGTTAATGCATATCTTCATATATGTGTTAAGTACTAAATCTTCCGCTGAAATACATTGTCTTCTATTGATTTTTCCTTTGCGACTACGGACCTTCAAATTATACTTTGGTACTTTGTTTAGGTTGTATAGTACTTTAACCCTTCGAGAATGTGTACTACTGTCGGAGCTCAGTCGTTATCACTCCGACAAGATAAATTTATAAGTCCAACACTTTTCACTAGGTTCCGCTAGTGGCAAGTACATGGTCGATCTTACAGGGAGTTGGTGGATTCTTCTCTCATTGTCACAATTTGAGATTTTGATTCGGGTCTTGCCTTGGGCAAGAGGTGTAACCAAGCAGAATAGTAAAACCTGTAAAAGTAAATAATTAAAAAGAAAACACTAAAAGAGTTAAATGAGAAAACAACTTGACTAGGGTTAGAGTCTTTGAGTCTTGACTTATGTCTCGATCATTGGTGCAAAGTTATTCGTTGTCTCGGAAAGTCATCGGTTAAGGGCTGGCGTAAGAATGGGGTTTTACTCCTACCACCCAAACGCATCACTCAAGCAGCTCCCTTTTTAATCGTCACGTAGCCACTTAAGTCTCACCCAACACACATTTTCAACCCAGAAGGTAAGGGTTACTCACTCCCTACCCCCCTTGCCCAAGATTGCTCTGTAGGAATCGTGTTTAATAAATATATATTTTATATATATTTATAGTGGTCAATGAAGTTTGACCAAGATTTAAGTGACGTGGCATTTAATTTTAAGAAAATTAAATGACCTAGGATCGTTCTACGTTCCGAGTAAATGATCGTGGTATATTTATTTTCTCTAAACCGATTCCCGGTGAGTGAGAAATAAAGGTTTAAAGTGAGTCATTTAAAGTATGGTTAAGGGTTTGAGACTAAGTATGAAGAAAAATACTTGTCCCACCGGTTATAAAATCAATATTCATCATGTATATAAGGAGGTTAAGAAACCTATGGTTTGACAAGCTGGATGAAAGACCATCTGACACGCGCCAGCCCACTATCATGGGGCTATTTTTTGCTAGCGGGCAGTCCCGAACCATCTGTGCCACTATCTGCGCCAGCAGGTGGTTTGTGCCATCTGGGACAGCAGATGGTCTGTGCCACTGGACAGCTAGCTGTCCAGTAAACGGCCTGCTGTGCCACTGGGCAGCGACCTGCACAACGATCTGTCCCGAACGATCTGTCCTGGGACATTCCTAACTTAACCTTATGGAAAATTAGCTAGCTCTTTGTTGTAGAGAACGAGCTAGCTTGAGTTGAGAATGATCTCCTCTTTCCCTTGTGATATCAAGCTCCTTGAGTTGATCTTGTGATCAACCTGTGATCTTGTGATCAACCTGTGAGATTGATCTTGTGATCGATCTGTGACATCTAGCTTCTTATCAAGCTGTGATGTGATGTTAAGCTCCATATCAGTGAGATTATGATGAATGTGGACAAAAGCATGTCCAGGTTAGGTGGGTTAATTATAATTAATTACCACCAACGTTTGTAACTCCAATAACGTCCAAATGGTATAATTTGAATCAATTGCCATGAATGGAAATTTATTTCAATTAATTCTTATAACTCCTCTTGAGTGGATTTGACCTTTATATTTAGGTGGTGTTTATGCATTTCACAGACACGAGATACACTAGAAAATCACCCACATCATTCACAACAAACATCTTGCTGCATTCTTCTTCTTCAAGCATTTAGAAGAAGTTTTGTCCTCAATCTATTCTAGTTCGCCGGAGCTCGTTGGTTCGTGGTGCTGCCGCCAACGAGACGAAAGTCGTTTTATCTTTGGAGAAAATACACCTTACCAAGAGCACTACCGGGGCGTAATATTGTCTTGCGGAAAGAGGGATCTTTCCTCGACTCGGCTTCAACGTTTTTCACCATTTTATTCTATTATATTTTGTAATAGAATAGCTTTAGAGATTTGTTTTTTGGATTTAATGTAATCTTCATTTTTCTTTCCCAGAATATTATTTTTATTTTTCTCTTCCCAATTATTTACCAACAATCGCAAGACAATATTAGTTTATATATTTTATATTTGGGGAGGGAGTACAGTAGCTTTTTCCTTATGAATTTTCCTAATTTTGGAGACATTACAGTAGATCTTTTGGTGGAGTATTATTTTTTTTTTGGAGACATTCTAGTAGCCACTTTGTAAAGAATTTCACTTTACATCAAACCTTAGAAGATGACGTCCTCTGCTTCAACTGGTTCAAACAACTCTGCTGCCTTTGCCACTGCTGCTGCTTCAGCTACCACCGGTGTTGCTGCCGGAGGGTCTTCAACGATCCCAATCGTTGTCGACACCACCACAACCACTTTTGTTACCGAGTTTGGAGTCGGTACGAAGCCTTCGGGGTTGAACGTTGGTTCCGCGCATAATGGCACTATTGGTTCACTTTTAGTGATTCCGTTGGGTCCATTTTTGGATCCGGTGTTGGAGCCCACGGGCTCAACACGTCAGGCTCTCTCTTGGTAGCCAATTCGGCACCAAGGATGATGCCTCCTGCTGAGAAGCCGTCGAAATTCAGCGGGACTGATTTCAAACGTTGGCAACAGAAAATATTGTTCTACTTGACAATATTGGGTTTCGCCGGGTTCCTCAAGGAGGACGATCCGCCGACACCGAGTGCCGATGAGACGAACTTCACTATTCGGGCTGCCTACGACAATTGGCACACTGGAAATTACCTTTGTAAAAACTTCATTCTAAATTCTTTAGATGACAGTTTATACAATGTGTATTCCGTGGTAAAGACCTCCAAAGAAATATGAGAGGCTCTTGAAAAGAAGTACCGTAGCGATGACGCGGGTACGAAGAAGTTTGTTGTAGCTAAATTTTTAGACTACAAGATGGTAGACTCCAGACCCATCATGGATCAAGTGTAAGAGTTTCAACTCATTGTGCACGATGTCCACACCGAGGGGATGATTCTACCGGATGCGTTAACGGTGACGACCGTGATTGAGAAGCTACCTCCAAGTTGGAATGACTTCAAGAGCTATCTTAAACACAAGAGAAAAGAGATGACTCTTGAAGACCTCATCGTGAAGCTTCGCATTGAGTCAGACATGCGAAAGCGTGATCCGAAGGTGAAAAGGCCGATGGACGCAAAGACCAACTTATTGGAGAGAGGCGGTCCCTCCAAGAAGCGTGCTAGTCCGAATGACAAGGGAAAAGAGAAGCAAAATCCAACCCGCAAGTTCGATGTCAATTGCTTCAACTGTGGCAGACCAGGCCACACGTCAAGAGATTGTCGTGAGCCAAAGGGCTACAAGAAGAAGAAGCATGCTGCCCATGTTGCCGAGAAGGAGTACGACGATTGGGATGAAGGCGATCTTGCCGCCGTAGTCACCGAGGAGGTCAACTTTTTGGACAACCAAGGTGGATGGTACATTGATACCGGCGCAACCGTCTATGTGTGCGCCGACAAGACTAAGTTCGTGACTTACAAAGCTGTTGAGGGGAGAAAACTCAACATGGGAAACCAAACCTTGTCCGAGGTGGCTGGAGTTGGGGATGTGGTCCTCAAGATGACATCCGACATCCCAATTACCATGAAGGAAGTTCTGCATGTCCCAGACATCCGCAAGAATTTAGTCTCGGGTTCAATACTAGTCAATAAGGGATTTGGATTAGTTTTTGAATCTGATAAATTTATATTGACTAAGTTTGGAAAATTCATTGGTAAATGTTATCTTACTGGGGGACTTTTCAAACTCAATGTAATGGCCGTGCGCCGCAAAAGCTTGAATGATAATGAAAAAGCTTCTACTTCCTCTTATTTGATTGAGTGCTTCGATTTATGGCATTGTAGATTAGGACATGTAAATCTAAATGCTATAAAAAGATTAGTAAAAATGGATTTACTAAAGTTAAGTGAAGTCAATACTAAAAAAAAATGTGAAATTTGTGTTGAGGCGAAAATGACTAAGTTACTGTTTCATTCGGTAGAAAGAAATACGAAACCTCTAGAATTAATTCATACCGATGTGTGTGATTTAAAGTTTGTGCAAACTAGAGGTGGTAAGAAATATTTCATTACCTTCATAGATGATTGCACAAGATATTGTTTTCTTTATTTTCTAAGAAGTAAAGATGAGGCTATTGAAGCTTTTAAGCACTTCAAAACTGAAACCGAAAATCAATTAAGCTGTCGAATTAAGAAGGTTCGAAGTGATAGAGGTGGAGAATATGTAGCTCCGTTTGAGGAATTATGCAACGAAAGTGGTATAATTCATCAAACGACGGCTCCTTATTCACCTCAATCTAACGGTGTTGCGGAACGCAAAAATCGAACACTTAAGGAGATGATGAACACTTTATTGATTAGTTCAGGGTTGCCCCAGAACATGTGGGGAGAAGTTGTCTTAACAGCCAACTATATTCTGAACAAGATTCCACTTAAGGGTAAGGATGTTACTCCTTATGAGTTGTGGAAAGGAAGAAAGCCCTCATACAAATATTTAAAAGTGTGGGGGTGTTTGGCAAAGGTTGAAGTGCCTCTACCCAAAAAAGTTACAATTAGCCCTAAAATGGTTGATTGTATCTTTATTGGATATGCTCTTAACAGTAGTGCCTATCGATTTGTTATTTACAAATCGGAAGTTCCCAACATGGTGGTGGGAACGACTATTGAATCAAGAAATGTTATATTTTTTTGAGAATGTATATCCTTGCAAAGATAAGGATATAATTGAAGTCAATTTTAGTAAAAGAATTGAAGAAGAGACCACGTCCTCTAAATCAATAAATGAAAATCCAAAATCGCGCAAGCGACAAAGGTCTAATCTAGAGGATATAGAACCGAGACGAGGTAGTAGAGTTAGGACTCAAAAGAATTTTGGTCCTGACTATGTATCGTTTTTGTTGGATGATGAGCCAATAACGATTAAAACAGCTTTCTCTAGGTCCGACGCGGAGCTATGGAGAGAAGCTATACAAAGTGAGATTGACTTAATTATGCAAAACCGCACTTGAGTGTTGGTTGATTTACCTGAAGGTTGTAAGCCCTTAGGATGCAAGTGGATCCTTAAAAGAAAGTTTAAAGCCGATAGGTCAATTGATAAATATAAGGCTCGATTAGTAGTCAAAGGCTTTAAACAAAGAGATATGTATGATTTTTTCGATACCTACTCACCAGTGAAGAGAATTACTTCTATTAGAGTACTTCTCGTGATTGCTGTTTTGCACAATCTCGAGATTCACCAAATGGATGTTAAAATTGTATTCTTAAATGGTGATCTCGAAGAAGAAATATATATGGAGCAACCTGAGGGGTTTGTAGTACCTGGCCAAGAAAGGAAGGTATGCAAATTGGTGAAGTCTCTATATGGGTTGAAACAAGCGCCGTTACAATGACACTTGAAATTTGACGACGTGATGTTGTCAAATGGTTTCAAAATAAATGAGTGTGACAAATGTGTTTACATTAAGAACACAAATAACGAATATGTTATAGTGTGTCTCTAAGTAGATGGCATGTTAATCATGGGTAGTAACACCCGAGTGATTAACGACACTAAGTTCATGTTGAAAAGAAATTTTGACATGAAGGATATGGGGGTAGCTGACGTGATTCTTGGAATTAAAATTCTAAGAAGACCAGATGGAATCAGCTTGTCACAATCTCACTATGTTGAGAAAGTGCTAAAACTGTTTAACGCGTACGAAAGTGTACCTGTTAAAACCCCCTAGAACTCAATGCTCACTTAAGCAAAAACCGAGGTGATTCGGTTGCACAAGAAGACTATGCAAGGGTGATTGAGTGCTTGATATATTTAATGAACTGCACTCGACCTGATATAGCATGTGCCGTGAACAAATTGAGTCGTTACACGAGCAATCCAAGCAAGGAGCATTGGAAAGCTCTTGTGAGAGTATTGAGATACCTAAAGTATACTCAATATTATGGGCTAAAATTTAGGAGATACCCCCCGGTACTTGAAGGGTACTGTGATGCGAACTGGATCTCGGACACAAAGGATTCGCTTTCTACAAGTGGATATGTGTTCACGATCGGGGGTGGAGCTATTTCGTGGAGATCCACAAAACAAACATGTATAGCCCAATCCACCATGGAATCTGAATTCATAGCTTTAGATAAAGCTGGTGAAGAAGTCGAGTGGTTGAGAAATTTTCTTGAAGATATTCCATGTTGGTCGAAGCCAGTGCCTCCAGTGATGATTCACTGTGATAGTCAAGCTACTATTGGTAAGGCAAAGAGTGGCTTGTATAACGGTAAGTCTCGACATATCCGTCGGCGACATAATACCATAAGACATTTGATCACAACGGGGGTTATCACAGTCGACTATGTAAAGTCGTTGGATAATCTAGCGGATCTGCTAACCAAAGGGTTAAATTGAGATCAAATGTTTAAACTGCTAGAGGGAATGGGTTTAAAATCCACAATTTAAAGAGCTGTCATAGTGGTAACCTAACCATGATGACTGGAGATCCCAAGAACTTGGTTCAAAGGGAAAACTAAGTTATGAGAGCTCGTGAGAAAACACTCATTGATATATCTATTCCCTAGAAGAGCACAAACGAGTGTTGAGAACTTGCCTAGTGGTGAGGTTAAGTCTTAAAACTTTTAATGATTCTTTAGAGATTGAGTAGGGCAATATACTCTAGAAAGAATCACCTATATAAGTGTGAAGTGAGGGCCGCTTCTAAATAAACACTTATGAATCCAAAGTGGTGTCCAGGGCCTGAAACGAACACAAAACGTGAGAACGGAAAAGGTTTGAGTTGTTGAAGGTGTTGACATCATTATCTAGGTACACGCCGTGGAGGAATAGTTCAAAGCATAGCGCTACTAATCCGCCTGTGTATCCGATGGTGTTGGCTATGGAAGGTTCAAAGTCATAAACTACCTATCCTAATACTTAACACTTCGTGAGGACAGAGCTTGTGTTGCATCTGCATTTGGGTTATTTCCACTCATGTGGGGGATTGTAGGAATCGTGTTTAATAAATATATATAGTGGTCAATGAAGTTTCACCAAGATTTAAGTGACGTGGCATTTAATTTTCTTAATGACGTAGGATCGTTCTACGTTCCGAGTAGATGATCGCGATATATTTATTTTCTCTAAACCGATTCCTAGTGAGTGAGAAATAAAGGTTTAAAGTGAGTCATTTAAAGTATGGAGTTAAGTGTTTGAGACTAAGTATGAAGAAAAATACTTGTCCCACATTGGTTATAAAACCAATATTCATCATGTATATAAGGAGGTTAAGAAACCTATGGTTTGACAAGCTGGGTCAAAGACCATCTGGCACGCGCCAGCCTGCTGTCATGGGGCTATTTTTTGCTAGCGGGCTGTCCCAGACCACCTACTGGCCCAGATGGCAAAAAATAGCCCCATGACAGCGGGCTGGCGCGTGCCAGATGGTCTTTGACCCAGCTTGTCAAACCATATGTTTCTTAACCTCCTTATATACATGATGAATATTGGTTTTATAACTAATGTGGGATAATTATTTTTCTTCATACTTAGTCTCAAACACTTAATTCCATATTTTAAGTGATTCACTTTAAACTTTTATTTCTCACTCACCGAGAATCAGTTTAGAGAAAATAAATATACCACGATCATCTACTCGGAACGTAGAAAGATCCTAGATCATTTAATTTTCTTAAAATTAAATGCCACGTCACTTAAATCTTGGTCAAACTTCATTGACCACTATAAATATATATAAAATATATATTTATTAAACACGATTCCTACATGCTCTTGGACCAAGCTTACTCCAATGCACCCGAATAGGCATTCGCGGGACCACGCAACCATGAGCACACCATCTCAGACGCCCGTCCCATGACGCTCTCCCACCTACTTCACCACGCTGATCCCTCTGGCTGGCAAGTAGGAAGTCACTAACACTTGGAGTTTTCAGCTCGCAGTTGTAACCTGATCTCGCCCAAGGCTGCTACTGGCCAGACAACGCCGAGGACTTGATCAAGTTGTATAGGATTCAGATCCAACGCTTTAGGAACTTGCCAAGACAACTATATGCACAGTTAGACCTCTCAAGACTTTATAAGTCTTGAACTCAATTCATCTTACCCCAAGTCAAGTTTAATAAACTAGCTATTCATGCAGAAAATAAAGAACAAGGATGAAAGAAAGAAAAACATACTTATATTAAAATACGAAAGTAAAGTGTTACCAAAATATCCTCCTGCCAGGACCAACCGTAGCAAGGCAAAAAACATAACATAAAATATTAAAAATGTTTGCCCGTAGGACTTGTTTCTTCCTCCCAATCACTCATATGAAAATAAAGAACTAAACTAGTAGCTGGGCGTCGCCCCCTTCCCTTTTATTAAAGCCTATTGCGTCCCCTTGTCTCTGATTCTCTTCATGGCTTTAAATAGGAGTCTACGTGGGCCTGGGCTTTTGTGTGGTACTGGCTAGGGTTACAGAAAACTTTCCTTCCCGATCAGGTATCCCGCGAAGAAGGAAAGAATCCCAATCCTTCCCCAAATCATTGGTGAAAGGAAAAGGGCGAATAGTTTCGTTTTCCGCGGAATGAAAGAAATCTTCCGTGAATCCCCGCCTCTTGCCCTTCGTCTTGTGCGCTCCCAGCTGCTTGGCCAGTCCTCCGTCTTACTTAGCTCGCTCCCTTGGTCTTCCTCTGTTGCAGTGTGGTCCCGAGCGGGACATTGTCTTGAGCTCCAGATTGCCCAAGCGATCTTCACGTATAATCTTGCCTCTTTCCTGGGATGACTTGCAGCTTGCCCTGCATCCTGCTTGCCAAAGACTTGTGTCCTTCCAGACACGAAATACGACACAAACAAAGGAAAAAGACTCGATCTAGACCTAAAATAAGACACAAAAAGAGCACGAAAAATGGGCTCGTCAACTACCTTTATGAAATGTTTGGGATTTCGAGCCATTGGATTTTCTTAACATGTATGAAGTGACTCATCTATTCCTTATTACTTCTCAGTTATCATTGATTTCCTCGTTATTTCCATTTCTATCTCGTTTCTATCATCATATTCCGAGTCATGCTCCGATCATTTCGTCATTTGAAAATTTGGGGCTCTGACAGTATTATTTTAAATTGAGTTGTGTGTAGTGAGTGTGGTAGTCCATTTACTATATATGAAAAGTTTAAAGTGAAAATAAGTTTTGTGGACGTACAAAAATAGCAAAAATGAGAATAAGGGGATGTATTGGATTAGGATTTTAAAAGACTTTTTAAGCTGAAAAAAGTCCTTCAGATTTAAAAGATTTTGCAGGATTTTCATGACTTTTAATATTTTACAGGATTCTGTGTAAAGACTTTTTAATTAGGATTTAATAGATTCTGTAGGACTTTGTAGAACTTAATGGATTTTGCAGGATTCTGTAGAGACGATTGAATAATAAGCTCAAAATTTTGGTTTTCATTAAGTGGTAATGTTGAAGATGAATATTTGTCCTACAAGCATTAGCTATTTATTTGTTTACAATTTAACCTATTTAAAAACAAAAGCCATGTTTATTAGCAATTGACAAGATTAGAATTAAATACATATATTCAAGATTAAGCAATTAAATTAAAAAGGGAAGATTAACATGAGAAGCCTGTAACTTACATAATAAAAACTATGAACCATATATATAAAACTAAAATTCAAGTTCACAAATACATATACACACAAAATGTGTCTATCTTATTCTCTTTTTCTGTATATCATTAAAATCTTACAAAATTATAAGGAAATTGAGAATGAATTAGGAGAAGGAAACTTCACAATACTAATCATCAACATGCATAGGCTGAAGCGAAACCAAAACAAATACATTTCACACACAAAACTCTATCTCTCTTGTTAGGCCATAATAAAAAGATAAACAAGTAAACGAGATCCATAAAATTATACTTCACACACTCTATAGATTGAGAGATTGAGAAGAGCAATAGTAATGTTGATGGAAAGTAAAAAGATAAGAAAGAAGAGAATAAATGTGAAATCCTTAAAAATATGCGTTCCTCGTTATTTTCAGATGCCTGGACAAGAATCTTCTAAAATCTAATGACTTTATATGTGATTGTTGATATGTTTAAATACCGCTAAAAATTCCATTAAAATCCATCAAAATGCATCTAACACATAATCCTTTAAAATCTGTATATTTTTTAATATTAATGGATTCTTTTTAAATAGTAAAAAGTATTGAATGAATATCAATGAATTTCACTAGATTGAATACCATTGGATTGTTTTTAAATGACATAAAATCTTGATTGAATACCAACTAATTTTTTTACAACAAAAAAGTCTTTTAAAATTATGTAAAATCCTAAACCAATACACTGCACTAAATTTCATGGATGGAGGGTAATATTTAAACCGAATCCAAAACTCGTTGTGATCCCTAATTTCAAGGCCTTAGAATTACCTAAAGTTGTGATATCATGAACAATTTTATCTCATCTGAAATTAAGCTTTAATTTGTACAGACATGAAATTAATTCATTTATATTAAAATTTTCAATTAGTTTAGAAAGAATGGGAGATTATATTAGTAGGACTTGTTATTCTTTTTGTGCACGTACCGAATAAATGTGGAACCAATATAAATATATAAAAATAAAGTTTTTATGAAGTTATTTTATGCTGACAATTTTCAAGTTAGATGTTGAGAATCTATTTGTATTAGCTATACAATTTTAATAAAATTATAATATTTTGGTAATCATTAGATTGGTAATTATAAGATTTCTAACTAATTAAATCTTACCGTGAAATGTAGTGGATTAAATTTATAGTTAAAATTAAATGAAACAATGGATTGATTAATTCTTTTTTCTGTTTTCTTTTTAAGTTGAGGATGAGTCTATTTGTCAATTTCATTTTCATACACGTATATGATAGAGCAAGCCACACATGCTCGCCTAGGTTTGAATTGACTTCCAAAATATAGACTTAATTTAAAATTATCAATTACATTTGACTATTGATTTAAAGACTAGCAAGACTTAACATTGGCTTCAAAATACTTTCACTGTCCAATTATTTCCAATTTATCATTTTATTTATGATAAGTTGGTCCATTTCAATTAATACATAACTCATTAAAAAGAAAATAATAATAAATAATGTAAGACTCAAACTTTACTCAATATATACAATTATTTAAAAATAATAAATTAAGTGTAATTTAAATTTCACTCACCGTACACTCTAACACAAAGCTAAAAATATATTATTACAACTTGTATCAAGTCAAAGTATTAAGATTTTTAGTAGAAGCACGAAGTATCAATTATATTAGTTACTTGAATTTATAATCTTTACGGTCAAATTTTATTATTGTGTTATAAAGATAATATTGTAATTGTTTTTTTTTTTTTTTAATAATCATGTGAAAATTGGCTGAAAAATAATTTACGATAAATTAACTATTTACATATATATGACGACTGAAGTTGGACCCTCACACCCTGACACAAATTTATGCCTATTTTCTATTTCATGAATGCATTATATATTATCTTTAAATAGTATAATAGTTGTTATTTTACCACTATATAAATTCAGAGGCTAGAAACAACTTCCATATCCTACCCACAGTTTTATGATAAAATTCCAAACCTCATATCCAGCTAATTATTAATTAATTCAAGATTATTACATCTATAATATTTTTAGCTTTATTAATCATTAACCTAGATTACATCCCTATAATTAGAAAATAATAAGCACTAATAAAATTTACTCCATCAACAATATTTGGGATTACAAATTATTAACCATGGGATTATATCTGCTCACGTTGAGCACTAAATAATATAAATAATTTTTTTAAAGGGATTAAAAATATTATAAAGTCAACGTGTCTACTTTATTACTTTTTTTTATGATTCTATTAAAAAAAAATATGTACTATATAATAAATAAAATAAAATTTTTAAACATAATTAAATATCAAATTTAAATATGAAATAATCATCATTATTAAATGTAACTAGTAAATCCACCCGATGCGATGCACGGGAATCAACATTTTATCAAAATTAATAAGTTTAATAAATAATAAAAATAAAACTAACGACAATTACAAAAAAGATTACATAATGTTATATATTTTGGAAAATTTTCTTGTACACAACATTTGTGGTAGTAGTACCACATTTTTTATCGTCATCGGAAATTAAGATTTTAAGTCCAGCACGACTTCTTACTCTTGATATAGCAACATAGAATTGTCCATGCGTGAAAACTGGTCTTGGCAAAAACAAACCAACTTGAGAAAGCGATTGTCCTTGACTTTTGTTGATCGTCATTGCGTAAGATACAATTAGAGGAAATTGTTGTCTCTCAAACTTGAAAGGCAACCTCGGATCAGCAGGACTCAAAGACATTCTTGGAATCAATACTTTTTGATTTGCATTATGTCCTGTAAGGATTTTTTCTTACAAGATACGATTACCAAGCTTTGTTATCATCAATCGAGTACCATTGCACAATTCATTGGCATGGTCGATATTTCTCAACAACATAATTGGAGCTCCAATTTTCAAATATATTTCATAATTTGGTACACCTGAACATTTGATACTATTCAAAAATTCAGGAGTATGCACTTCTTGCAACAAATTAATATTTGAATCTGACCTACACATTAAAACATAAAAATATTAATTGAGATAAAATAATATAATAATTGATGTAATTGAACTTATATAGAATTTTTGAAGTATAAAAATATTTGAAACAAACCTGCACAACATATCTGAGCTTCTATAGAGTTGACCTTCATTCTTATTCAAAGAAATCATGTATTGATTTACAGCTTCAACAACACTAAGGGTTGGGTCAAGTATTGCTATTTCTTGTAGATAACTTGTATCTACATTATCAATACAATATGATGGATAAGTACTCTTAACTATGTGATCAATCGGATTTCCTGACCATTTGATCAAAATATCTTCAGGAATATTAATGCTAACTTCACCATCATTTGGACCTCTAATTATTCCATCACCTATACCAGCAATCCATTAAGAAAATTCTTCCAATTCCTTGCCTTCTTCACTACCCACATTGTGAAGTCTCATGTTTTTTGTCAACCGTAGAACCTTACAATCTCTCCAAAGGTATGAAGAATTTATTATTGCAAAAACAATATCTTGCCTACTTCCTTTTGGGATACAGGTAATATTTGTCTGAAATCTCTTCCAAAGACAATTGTTTTTCCACCAAAAGGGTTGTGTGCAATTGACGGGTTGACAAAACGCATTATATCTCGTAAGGTTCGATCCAAAACTTCAAAACAGTATTTATGCATCATTGGTGTAATACCCCGTCTTGTAATCCCGATTAAATTAACAAATCTCTCGAAGGTTGTGAAGTTTTATTCGATTTCCGAGATCAGAATTTCAATGATTTATGAGAATAGCCTATTATAATCGCGACTCTTTATAGATTCAAAGCTATGACAGAAATTTGTCTTTAGCAAGACATTAACCAAGCTCATAAGTATATAGAAATCAATTATCAAGAATAGTGTATACCATATAATAGTAAGAAATTATAGTGAATTTTGAGGAAAGAAATCATTGATGGTAATTAATGATTTTAAGGTGATTAATAGTGAGGGATGATTTTAGTAAGAGTCATTAATAAGGGATTTAAGATTTTAGTAGTGATTTTGGTAAGAATCATTAATAGCGAAATAACGACTTCTGTCCTATTATTACAAATTTAAAATGTGATTGATATGCGTTAGAGAAACATAATTAATAGCACTACAAATATGAGGCAAAATATAAAAGAAAGGAATTATGGATGTGAACCGTGAATCCAAGGAAACTTCTTAGCTCTTAGCACAAGCATTCATACAACCAATAAGACAAATTCTAGGAAGAAGCAAACAAAAAGGGGCTGTAAGGAATCAGCCTACTAATTCTATAAATAGAAGGAAATTCTATGAATACAATCTGAAGAAGAATCTGCTATATGGGGAGAACATTAGGAAAGGAATGAAGAGAGGAGTGTCAGCAGCCTAGAAAAGAGGAATGATATCTTCTCTTTCTCTCTCCAGTTGTGTCACCGAACACCTACACCAAGAAAACAATAATATATATATGTTAGCATGTGTACAGCAAGAGAAATGTAGTAAGGGAGAAGGACAGTGATGACAGAAAGAAGAGACATGGGAATCTCCTAGTTTTAGTATAGTACCACACAAAGTAAGAAAAATGGAGGGTGATGAGAGGACATTATGGTGTAAGAAGGAAAGGAAAAAAAAAGAAAACTGAAGGAAAGAGCAGGAGGTTGACCTGCTCGATGCAGTTCTCCTCTGTAGTCCTCCTCTCTCCTGTATGCTACACAGCTTCATCCATAGCATCTCTCCCTTCCCCTGTAAACAACAAAAACAAATCAGATTAGAAATAACACAACAAAATAAATCAGGATGCTTACAACACGGGAATCGAGTGATTCAGCCCTTAACCTTTGTCTCTCCTATAAATACCCATCATTTTTACATAGACACCTCACAAACAACTCCCAAGGTTATACTTAAACATTCTGCACTATTAAGAGAGGAAGAGGAGACTTGGAAAGAGCTCTGGCCAACTTCTAAAGCACATAGGAAATTCCTAAGACCAACAGTCAAAGGGAACTGAGAAGGAAAAGAGGCTGCCCAAATCAGGCCACTTTCACCCCACTCCTTAAGGTAAAAGTTTCAGACACAAACTCAATCTTTGACTTAAGTCCAGCATGTAAATCTTAGTTAGAACATTGCATTCAATTCAAAGATTTGTCTACAAATCCCAGGATATTAAGTGCATGCTCGAATAAACTTCTGGACTATACGAAACTTAGAGATATATGTAGATTCAGAATCTTTAGAATGCGCTTAGAAATAACAATGGATCTTGACTTACTCAAATTGTTCTCTGTATAACATAAGAAAAGAGAACACCTTCAGAACTGGAACATAGGTGTTTTCTCCTTCTTGCATACTAGAACCTTAGAGGATACAAAACATGAACATAAAACACTTATGGAATTTCAAATGCAAGACAAGGACTGAAACTTATTCTTGAACCTAGTTAGTACTGAACAATAGGCAGAATAACATCATCTTCAAACTCTTAAGATTCCAGAAGTTCTCAGGAACTCCATTCATACACAATTCCAGCCCAAATTCTAGAAATCTAAATTTTAACAAGTGGAACTTAAAATGTTTTACAAAAAAAGAGAGGAGGCATGACCTGCTAAATAACCATGAGCCACCCTCCGGGACCCCTTCACGGCCATCCCAATAATTAGAACTCCACCGGAGTTTAAATCAAGCCCCTCCACCCCAAAATCGATTCCCCAAAACAAGAAAAAGCTACAAATCACATAGTAATCTACAAATCACATAACTAAGCATTCAACAAAAAAAAAGGGGAGGAAACCTACAGTGAGAACCAATACAGATTCAACTCACTCCTAAAACTCTCAACTAAATCACAAGATAATGTATGTGTAAATAGGCAGAGGAGACTTAGCTGCTGGTTTGGTAAACAAAGTAGCCGCGAAAGTGCTGGGAACTGCTGCTGTCAAATGACAGAGCTTCACCGAGTTGCCAACCGCACGACCGAACCATTCCAGCCCTAACCCACACCGTCCCAGCCCCAGATTCCACCCAAATCAATTCTGAATCACAAGTAGAAGCTAGATGAAATCAGTAAAGGAAGAAGATAATCTGGATGTTAAATCTCCTACCAAAACTTCTAATTAAGCTATGATCTGGAGAACATTAAAACATGCAGAACACCACCTAAATCAGCATTTCAGAATGTAAGATTTAAAAATCAATTGAAGAGATCGGGGATTACCTGAAACAGCGACGAAGGGAGGTGTCGGAGATGGCTGGGCGTCGAAACTCTGATGGTGGCAAGAGTCTCAGCGAGCACGCCTCCGGCGCTGGGGCGCAGCGTAGAACAGAGGCTGAAAAGAAGTGGCGCCGGTTGAGGAAGGAGAGGCAGAGAGGTGAAGAGAGACGCCACGAAGCCGGAGAAGGTTACCAGGTAACGAGAACGCCGGCGATGGTAGGTGTCGTGCCAACGAAGAGAAACTGAGAGAGAGGGCAGCGAGGAAGAGTGAGAGCGGCTGAGTGTCTGGGAATGGGGAGAGTAAGGATGGAGTAGGGTAATGATAGAGTTAGAGTAGAATACTCTAGAACCCGGGCCGGGTATGGGCCGGGTATCGGGCCGATTTAATGATTCAGTCAAGGCCCAAATTAAAAGGTTTAACGGGCCAACCACTTAATCTGTTGGGCTCCAGAAATAAAAAGATGATTGGGCTTATGTTAGAATAATGAATGGGCCGAGATTATTTTACATGGGCCTGATCTGATTAAATAAGTGTGGGCCGATTTAATTAAATAGTGAGCCCATCTAATTAAATTAAATGGGCTAGTTAGCATCTAAAAGATCAAGGCTTAATTTAATTGGGCTCACTTA
>JAPKLX010000008.1:5879940-5945833 GCA_026898415.1 Leonotis leonurus
GAGAGATAGTGTTAGGTAGTGAGGTTAATTTAGACATTTTGGGTATTTTTGGGATAGTTTTTAGAATGTGGGTACTTTTTGGGTAAGTTTTACACAATAGGGTAGTTTTGATCATTCACCCTTATATATAAACACATTATTTAACATGGGCCCACATAGATTAAACACAGATATATAAACATGGGCCCACATATATTATGACATCATAAACATGGGCCGATTAGTAACATGGACCTTGCTATTTATATATAAACACATAATATTTAAACACATTATTAAATAATTAGTACATATTTAACATAATATATCATCTATATAATCGGCCCATCAGCCCATCGCAAAAACCTATATTTCTACTATAAAAGTTATTCTACAGCCGAGCTTGATTTCATCTACTATTGATTTCTTTTACGTTTTTTGTTGTTGATTTTTTAAAAATTTAGATACTGTTGAGATGAGCTAAAACATACCTCGATCTATATGGACGAATGATATATTCAAAATCCTAAGATATAGATCGAGTTCAGCAATGATTCTTGCTTATTAAAGTATTTTTTATGGCATGAGATAATTGATTTTTTGTATCTATTTATTTATTTCGCATTTTATTTATTTAAGAGCAAAATCAGGAGCATGTCGATATTTCGTTTTGTTTTGCTGTTAGATCATTTAGATATACACGAAATAAAAAATAAATTACCGATCTGCTATTTTTTGCTTTTGTTTTGAAAAATACAAACAGTACTAAAACTCTTTTAGATGTTATTACTATTTGTCTCTTTTTTTTTCGTTTTTTATTTTTTAGAGGTTTTTATGAGGCAAAATCAGAAGCATTTGGATGTTTATAGCTTCAGTTTGAAGCTAGATCTTTAGATCTAAATAAAAATATAAAATCGGACATCTATATGCACACAACATCTTTTTTATTATCTGTATTTTAGTCATCTAAATTTTTAGATGTATTTTGAGATGAGCTGGAGAAATTATTCAATGTATAATAATAGATCTGTTCAAAATCACGATCTAAACATTGAGTTCAGCCATGATTCGACCTATTTGTTACTTTTTTGATAGCAAACAATTACCTTGTTTGCATGTGTTATTTTTTTCGATTTTTTCATTTATGTTTAAGCAAAATCAGAAGCATATATAATCGGTGGTTATTGCTTCTTTTGAAGCTAGATCTGAAGAATATAGATCTAAGAAAAATAAAAACCGATCTGCTATTTTTTGCTTAATTTATATGTTCTTTTAAGTCCTTAAAGTATATCTGAACAATCATTAGCCATAGTGCTTAAGGATTTTCAAAATAGGCTATAGCCTAAAATTTTAAATGAAATCCTAATTTTTTGTTCAGATATCATGAATATTAGAAATATTTTCAGGTGAGCTGAATAAATACTTTGATGATGTATAGATCTGTTCAAAATTACAATCTAATCATCGAGTTCAGTCGTGATTCTGCCTATGCATTTGTTATTTTTTTTTATTTTATTATCGAAATTTTTGATTTATTTTAAAGCATAATCGGTGTTTATTTCTTCTTTTGAAGACAGATCTGGTGTTTATTTCTTCTTTTGAAGACTGATTTGAAGTGTATAGATCTAAAAACATAAATACCGATCTACTATTTTTTGCTTTAATTTTATATGTCCTTTTAAGTTCTTATAGTTGATCTGAACAATCATCAACCATAGTGCTTAAGATTTCAAAATAGGCTATGACCTAAAATTTTAAATGAAATCTTCATACTTTTGTTCAGATTTCTGAATATTACTTACGTGTAAGATATTTTTCTAATTTTGGAGCACTTGTTTTCTAATTTTATGATAAATTTCATATTATCACATCTTATTTGCATAACATTCAAAAATTAATAAGGTAAATATTATTTCAATAACAACGTATATTACTTTTTTAAATAATTATTTAAGTTAAATTTTATACCCTCATTTTTTATATGCAGAATGACGAAATTCGTATCATTCCTAGATATTTCTTGCAAATAAATTTTTAAGATAAGTTTGGATTTGCCCTAACATTAGCTATTATATATGCTTATCTTTTCTTATTTGAAATAAATCATGCTGATATAATAAATAACAATGATTAACAATTAGTCTAACCTAAATTCATAGTTGTTGCTTCGTTTCTTACTTCTTATGTATCTGTAGAACCTTTCTCATGTCTCTGTAAAAGCCAAAATATATTGTAATATTATGAAATCATTATGAAATTTGTATATAATGCTAACGTGAACACTTACTTTGCAGATACAGTTTGATGGTAACTTCTGAACTAAGCCTCAATTTCTCGAAATTGTTTGAACAGTCGTCGGAGGAAAGGTAAATTGAACTCATATTACAATTTCGTTTGTATTTTAATATGAAAACCTTTTGAATATAAACTGCACGTCTTTATTTGATCATCTTCATAACTATATGAGAACGTGGTTTTTATTGTTATATTTTAATAAGAAATAATTAATATCAAAATTTCTTTACAACGTCTATATGTTTACTACATGTAAAATAATTGTTTAGTAATTTATGTTCTATTTTTTGTGTAATTATGTATATGGTTATGCCAAAAATGCAGTTTTTCCTATATCTTCAAAATATATATTTTTTAATTTTATTAAAATCTTTTCAAAAGTTTAAAATTCAAAATAGTTCAACTGAAGAAATTTATTTTAAGTAAAATGTCCATAAATTTTTTTAATTATATTCATTTAAATGTTTTTTAAAGGAATTAAAAATATTATAAAGTCAACCACTTTATTACTTTTTTTATGATTCTATTAAAAAAAAATATTTACTATATAACAAATAAAATAAAATTTTTAAACATAATTAAATATCAAATTTAAATATGAAATAATCATCATTATTAAATGTAATGAAATTATTGTATCAAAATTATGTGTTAATAATTTTTCTTGAGCAATAGATTAATTGATGAGTATGATAATTTTATCTTGTATAATTATAGCAAACTATATAGTTTATATTTATGATTTATGTTGTTGCAATTAATATAATAATAGTTTTTCTTGAGAGGGAGCTTCAAGTCTAATATAATCGTACATAACTCCAGCAAAAGGAGTATTACCAGTTGCTTGCTTAAGATATATGATGTTTTTCCCTCGCACCAATTGAGATCCCGATATATCCACACTGTATACCCAATACCTTCCGTGAATCCCGTGTCGTGCTATCGCGTTGTCTCTTCCTATTCGCCCCGTTGCAAAATGGGGACGGCTCCTATTCCGATCGTTGATCCATACCTAGCAACACGATAACATGCATATATAAGTTGTTAATGTTGTTAATGTGTTTGTTATGAATATTTTTTTTTTATGAAAAAAAGTTAGGTGGATGAAATTTGAACTTGTATATGTGCCAAGGTGGCAGATGCAAGAGCAATCCTGAGTGTATAGTCTCCATCCTTATTGATATTTGTCAAATTGAATGTAATCTGCCATGTTGTAGTTATATATGTATTGTTGCTTGTTTTCCTGAAAAGCAAGTAGTACAATAGATCACATCTAATTCGAACAACAATAATCATGAACATGCATAGAGAATATATAATAATTAATATCCTTCTGTCCCACTAAATATGTCATGTTTTGATCAAAAAGCTATCACAAGTTTGATCAAAATAAGACATATTTAGTGAGATGGAGTGATCATTCGAACATGAAGATGGATCAAAAATAGTAGTACCTAGTTACATGAGCAAAAAACCAATCTTTTCTGTAATTGTTGTCCTCAACAGAGTAAGTCAGATCGTTGTTAGGATAAAGATCTGTGTATTTGTCCCACAAACCGTACTGTCTGTACCTGGATTAGTGAGAAATAACACCACTAAAAAACAGTTTGGATTTTTTATTCACATAATTATCACAAACAATTTAAGTTCATTTCTCCACTCAAACACACTTACCAAATATTTACTTCCATTTTCTCAAAGAACGTGGATCAATTTCTCGACTTAAACACACTTACTTAATATTTTCTTTTTATGTGTTATCTCAAAAATATCATACTCTTTTGAGATGGAGGTATAAATTACAAAAACGAAAAAAATGGAGTGCAGAGTATTGAGCAATATACTTTTCAATGCTGTTAATGTATAGGTTGTTAATGAGATTAGGAGGCGGATCAGGGACGTAGAACTCGAAAGCGGTCCGATCGGGGATCCCGATTTCCCACAGGGTGGGTCCATTTCGTGGAGGGTCATACACAAGTTCCCCAGTTTTAATATCACTACCTAACAAACACATATACGTGCCCGTCTTTAATTATGTTATGTTTGTTAGGTTAAAATAACATAGTACTATGATAAATAATTTTCAAATTCACACATTGTAATTAAGTACCTGGATTTATTACAATCTCGTCTTCATATTTGAAGTCCCCGATGAACCCTGGAACCCAAGCGTACAAATTATAAGTACACGCTCGAACATTTTTGATGGTGAAGAACCCATCTTTATCTGCTCGTGTCCAAAATTGATAACCCTAAATATAATAATTCAAAGTTAATTTAATAATTTTCGATAGTAACTCGAAAAAAGGGTAAATTTTTTCGACTATAGGAAACGCTATTTGACTTTATTAATAATTCTAATAGTGCGAGTGATTAGCACATGAATGTTTTTCCTGTACTTCCCAAAGCATAATTAAATGAGCATTTAGAAGAAAGTTGATATAACCTTAGAATCATCTTGGAAAGAACCCTCAACTCCAGGGGGAGCCAACCCTACATATGCTGATCTTGCTGGGATAAGGTCACTTCTAATGTACTCGTCGTGAACGAGTAAACGGCCGTGGATTTCTCCTCGTTGTTTCGCATTAGGGAAGTCCTCAGATGATGGAAAATCGTACGGCCACTTATTTGTTTCTATCCTCATCTGATTTATACTACAACATTGTGCTCAAATGTGCATACAAGAAACATAAATCTTGATTCAAAGGTTCTTGAAACAACCTGCTTTTTTGCATCATTCCATAGAGTACGATGATTCGTGCCGGAATCTGAGTTGAGGTATATAAACACCGGTCCGAACACCTTTTTCCAATGCTCTCCACCGCGTAATTTAACACCAAAATCTGGTCCCATGTAATGGCTGCTAAAGAAAATCTGCATCCAGAAGTTAAGATAGATTGATGGGAAATGAACTCAAGGTGGATATGGCCTCACAAAGGCAAACGGGATGACATCTTATATTGCATTAAATGAGCAGTAAAGGATGAGTCTGTGTTAAAAATGGGTCCTTACAGCTAAGGCTGTGGGGCCAACATGAGAAGTGAGATCCGTTTTCATGGGCCCACCAGCTCGCATCTCATCACTAGGTGTGATCACCCAGAACCCGAGGTGGGGATTCGAGCTGATCCACCCATGCAGGTGGTTGTCCTTGTAATCGCACGAGTACTGATACTTGTCGTCTACCTAAAAATGACATCATCAAAATTTATTCATCATCACAGATCCTAGTGACATAGAAATGTATGATCAAAATGACCTCTCCAGTGCAGCTGGGATCGGAGGTGTTTGTTAAGAGAACAGCTTCTTTGTAAGCAAGAGCTTTCCCTTTATCCCTATCTGCTGCTTTGGGCATCATCCTCTGCTTGTGCTCCGAAATAGCCATGTAATTAAACCTAATTTATAGTAAGTAGCACATTATTCTTTATAGCTAGCCTTAATTTCTATCAAATGTAATATATATACATATCTAAGGTTTACATTAATTTAATGTAATATTCTTACATGTTCTGATCAAGCTTGAAGGCGATCCTTGTTTCGTCTATGTTGAGATCTGGCCATTTTTCAAAGTGTTCGTATATTGCATATGAATAGAACCCAGATACTCCACGCAGCATTATGTACCTCTCATATGCAACACAATAAAAAGAGTGGATTTTATGTGTTTTAGGATCGGAAGACTGCACACACACACATATATAAATATATACCTCTTATCTATATGTAGGGGAACGATGTCTTGTCCAGAGGAGAAGTTCCATGTCTTGATGAATGAAACTTCGATTTTTTCTTCAGTTTTTGCAATTATTCTGAATTCTGAACACGGCAGCCTGCACCACTAAATCTTTTCTTTATTTACTCTATACTTAATGCAATAAATTAAAATGGTGTATATCTATATATGTTGTTAGGTTTGAGAGGATTATTACGTATCAAAATAACTTTTGTTGAACTCTGGCCTCCTCCATACAATATCCCAATACCTACATTTACACAAAGTTTGAAAAACAAAATATATCAGTCAACATCAAAAAAATCTTTCTTCGTTTTACACTTTTTCGAAAATTGATGGAAATGATTCATTGGTTAAAATACATGAATCAACTTTACTTTGCTTTTTGATTCTTATAAAGAGTCCTCCTAAATCTTGTTTCTAAGTACAATTATTTAACTCTTGCGGAAATTTCCCAAACAAATTAAGTTGAATTTCATGTATTTAGAGGCAAAATTTGAAAATCGTGTAAAGAAAATGACAAGTTCAATTCATGTATTTAAATGAGTGATCAAAAAATAATGACATACCCTCTTTGTGAGTCTTTGAACTTATTTTCTAGAAGATTTGGAACACCGTTATAAGATATGCCTTTGATTAGGCCAGTGGGATTGATCAACATCAGCTTAACAATGCCATTATTCATCTTTACCTGCAAAACATCCTTAATTAAATCAAAAACTTTCTCAAACTTAAGTTATGGTTAGTAAAATCATGTGTAAGAAATTAAATTATATATTGTTGGAGGAATTTTAAATAGAGCTTCTTTATGCCTTACCGTACGAGGTGATACATGAAGCCTGAGCGAAGAACATGTATCATCAGAGTAAGCAAATTGGATTAGAAAACATATCTGTACAAATAGAGCAGAAATGTATATTTTCATTTGGTATATGTAATCTAATTCTCTCTTCTTGAGTTTGAAACTGAAATATGGATTAGTGAAACCTTCAATAATCTAGTAATTTAAGTCATTCTACATACGTTACGAAAGTAATAGAGAAGTCCAATTCAACAACTTCATTAATTAGTAGTAATATATAAATATAACCACGAAACACATAAAAGAGAAACCCTACTTTTTCATGGTGGAAAGATTATAATATCATTGTAATATTGTAATAATATAATTAATTAGAAGATCAAAAATCATCAAATAAATGGCTGACCATACACTGTAATATTGTAATAATGTATTAGAAGATCAGTAAATATAAATAATCACACAACTGTAATATTGTATAATATAATTAGAAGATCAGTAAATATAAATGACCACAAATGAGTAATCATACACATAAAAAAATATAAGAGTGATAATATGAAATAGCCAAAAAAGATTGTAAAAGAGAAATAATAGCCACCAACATAATAATAGTTAAATTCTAACCATTTATAAATTTCTTATACTAAAATACTCTTATAATTATATTTTACATTTTTTAGTATGAATAGTATGAATTTTATCGAATCGTACCATTCATGCGTGATACTTAATTTTATTAAACTGTATATACGTATGAATGAATATTATTCATACATTTCATACCATTCGTACAATTAAATTTAAGTAGAAGGGTATTTATGATAATTCACATTGAAAATGACTAGTATTATGTTTGTGGCTATAAGTTATTAATAAAAAAAAATTGCAATATCATTTATGATTTAGTTATCGTGGTATATAGTTCAAATTTTATTTCCCATATTTTTTTCGTTTGTTTTCTAGTGGGTGACAATTTAACAACACTCAATTTCGATATTCATTTCAAGTTTTGTACCAAAATATATTTCTATTATCGATACTGAAATATTATTATACGTGCAATGAACATGATCAAAGTTGCTTAAATTCATAATTACCAACCGCTGAAATTTGAATAACGGATGGATCATGGTAAAAATAACTCACGTCTTAATGAACTTGTATTAGTAATTTAGTACCAGTCTCTAATGAATTAATTAATAGAACAAACGCCAAAATTCATTAATTAATTCCAAAGCAAAGATCAGTTATTGCAGTTATTGCATAATCAAACAAGTTATAATCTCAGATTAATGCATATCATCCATGGTAATATCATAACCGGTTTTAAGAGCCATGATGGGTCGGATCCATTCTGGCCATTCCAACAGGCCAATACTTGAAATGAGGCTTTTTAACTTTTTAGCCTTATTGGATTAAAAAAAAAATACTTTATTCATCTAGTTAATTTTAGAATTATTTAATTAATAAAATGCAGTCATAAAAAATAAATGAGTCTAAAGGAATGAAATTGTGCCACTGACAAGAGTACATTTGCTTACCATGAGTAGTAATAATAACATTAAAATAAAATGCTATGCACAACTGAAAAGAATAGCATGTATGGATTAATTTCTTCTTCTTTTATAACTTATAAGTTGCATGAATGTAGTTACATTAACATTCTAAAATACACATGTATTTTAGTTTTTTAGTTGTAAAGTCTGGGCTGTGTCACTCTTGGCCATTCATGGATATCCTTGGTGAGAGAAGCGGTTGAGCTGGGGCTTCGAGTCGAATATAATCGTACATAACTCCGGCGAAAGGACTGCCTCCCGTTTCTTGCTTAATATAAATTGTGTTGTTTCCATTCACAAATTGAGATCCCGATACACCCACATTGAACAACCAGTATCTCCCATGTATCCCATGTCTTGCTATAGCGTTCTCCCTCCCTATTTTTCCCGTCGTAAAATGAGGCGTATTGGTGTTCGGGTTGTTGATCCATACCTTAATAAGTGTAACTCAAATCAACAATTTGATCAGTTTTTAATAGAGAACTAACTTATATATAACAAAATATGAAGCTTCAAGAATTAATTAATGTGTTTATTCATACTTGTAAATTAGCACTGTGAGCGGCTGCAAGAGCAATCCTTAGTGTATATTCTCCTTCACTCACATTTCTTAGATCGAACGAAATTTGCCATGTTGCAGGTACATAGGTTCCATTGTCTGATTTTCTAGAAATGATCATACTCTATAAGTGAAAATGTTAAAATTATATAAGTTTTTGTTACTTAATTAGACGACTTACCTGGTAACATGGGCGAAAAACCAATCTTTTGTATAGTTGCTGACGCCAACTGTATAGATGAGATCATTTGTAGGGTACAAATCTGTGTATCTGTCCCATAAACCGTATTGTCTGAATCTGCATTGTACGATATTAAGAAGAAAAACTTGTTAGTTAATTTCTTACATGTGATGAAGGGATTGAGTAATATATATATATATATATGGAACTAATTTACTTATGCGTGGTGTTGATGTATAGCTTGTTTATAAGCCCTGGGTCCGGATCGGGGACGTAGAACTCGGAAGCATTTCGATCCGGAATCCCGATTTCCCAAAGAGTTGAACCATTTCTTGGAGGATTATACACAAGATCACCTATTTGAATATCACTTCCTGAAGAAAATTAATTCATACAAACAAGTTATCTAGTTGTTTGATTGCATCACTAATGGCCTTGTGTTAGAGGCGTCAAAATAGACAAATGCCTTTGTGCTGTGGGCAAGTCTAAGAAAGCTCGATTCCCGATGGGCTCGTACCTGGTTCGATGACAACATCATGGTCGTGTTTGAAGTCTCCGATGAACTCGGGAACCCAAGCGTACAAATTATAAGTACTAGGCCGAACACTTTTTATCGTGAAACTCCCGTTTTCATTAGTCTGTGTCCAAAATTGATAGCCCTAAAGAACGAACAACCATCTTGAGTAAAATACAATCAAGATTTGAATAAGTAATCCAAAAACAAGTTAAGACAACCTTAAAATTATCTTGCCATGATCCCAGTTCTCCAGGAGGAGCCAATACAACATACGCTGAATTTGCTGCCTTAGGGGCGCTGTCGATGTACTTGTCGTGCACTAGAATCCGACCGCGGATCGAACCTCGCTCGTTCGGGTGAGGAAAGTCAGCCGATGATGGGAAATCATACGGCCATTTATCTATCTCCGCTAACATCTATTTCATGTACCATAGTTAGCTAAATCTTGAGAAGAAATTATTAAGAATTTCTTGAAAAATAAAGAAAAGAAAAGGCACCTGTCTTTTAGCATTTTGCCACAGACTAGTAGGCTCAGTGCCTGAATCTGAATTGAGATATATAAAAATAGGGCCATACACCTTCTTCCATTGCTCCCCATCACTTAGAAGAACTCCAAAAGTGGGACCAGCAAAATGGTTACTAAAGAAAATCTGCATTTTAAATACAATAGTTAGAAAATCCAAAACCATCCTACTAATATACCAAAACAGAAGGCTAGCTAATGGACTCAAACTGTACTTACTGATAAAGAAACCGGTCCGGTATGAGATGCAAGGTCCGCTTTGATCGGACCGGCGGCTCGGAACTCATCACTGGGCGTTATGATCCAGAATCCTACACGTGGATCGGAGCTAATCCAGCCGTGCACATGGCTATCCTTGTTCTCAATCGAGTACTCATACTTGTCATCCACCTGCCACATCAAGTAACATTGGTAATGTTTTATTCTTTTTAGAAAAAACTAGTGTATTAATTGCTACCTCTCCTTTGAGAGAGGGATCGTGGGGATTTGTCAATAGAACGGCTTCTTTGTAAGCAAGAACCTTCCCAGATTCCCTGTCTTGTGCCGTTGGCATCATTCTCTGCCTGTCGTCTGAGATCGCCATGTAATGGAACCTAATGCATCATTTAACATTTGTCCCAACTTAATTTCAAGTAAATAATGGAGATCATGACAAGTGGAGTCGTCTTACTCGTTCTTGTCGAGTTTGAAAGCAAGTCTTGCTCTGTTGATGTTGAGAGCAGGCCATCCTTGCGAATGCTCCAATATTGCATAAGTGTAGAAACCAGACTCTCCACGCAACATTATGTACCTACGTACACATCAATTTTAGACTTAGACCATACATATACAGACCATATATATAGTACTATATGTACCTCTTGTCTACATTTAGAGGGACGACATCTTCGCCATCGGAGGAATTCCATTTCTTCGTGAATGAAACTTCGACTTTATCGTCACTTTGTGATATGATCTCCAAACTATAACACTTCAGCCTGCAATTGATGTACCAAAAAAGAAAAAAAGGAAAAATATTTTACTAGTTCTTAGTTCTGTATCAACTCTATTAGAATCATTTACTTACGGGTCGGTATAACTTTTGCCAATCTCTGGCCTATTCCACACTATATCCCAATACCTACATTCCCACAAAAATAAAATTAGAATATATAGATATAAGTAGAAAGCAACAAGAAATTTATGAAGCGGAAATTAATATTTTTGGTATATAGTTACGTACGGTACGTACCCTCTTTGTGATTCATTAAACTCTGGTTCGAGGACGTTGTCGACACCATTATACGACACACCGGAGATTTGGCCGGTCGGATTTATCAGCGTTAGTTTAACAATGCCGTTATATATCTCCACCTGATTTTTTTTTATATTTATTTGAAGAAAATGCAGACATATATGATTAATTAAAACTTTTTTTAATGAAATTATTGTTATTAAAGAATTGCTTACATGGCCTGGAGAAACTTGCAGCTGGACTGGAGAAGATGAGTTTTCATTGCTTGGAATTGGCCTGCATCCAAATTAAAAGAGACAACTTAATTAGTACTATTCTCACCTTCATATCTACTTGTTTTTTTGCTTAAAACTATTCTTTATATCCTGTTTTTATCAATTTTCTTTTTTTTTTTTAAATTAGTTTATAGCATGTGTCTATTTTAGTTGGGTATTTGGATATTCTAATCCGATTTAAGTATTTTGAATAGTGTAGTTCGTATCCAAAATTATATGAATTAATTGAAATAATTATTATTTTTGAAAATTTTTGGATATTATAATATTTTAAACTATAAAATTAAAATATTATATTATATAATTAATACATATAAAAGAATTCAAATTTTGAGTATTATGTGAATTAAAAAAAATCCTTAAATATGAAAATTTGAATCGGTCTCAAAAGCCAAAATTTAAGCATGTAGGTACCCGATTTCTGAATACACACTAATAGTTAGTAGATTTGTCAGTTTTGGTAAAATTTACTCCCTACGTCTCACTAACCACTAAGCATGACACATTTTTTTCTGGCACGGTTATTAATGATAGTGTATAAAGTAGTGTAAGAGTGATAAAGGTGGTAGTGTCCACACCTTTTTTAAGAGATAATTTTTACTATTTTTGGAATGTGTCAAGTTTAGTGAAACGTCCGAATAAGGAAAGTGTGTCAAATTTAGTGGGACGGAGGGAGTATTATCAGCAACTTGGTCATATATATTAATACAAAACTGACTAATCATTCATTGTTTTTTAGATGCTTATATGGGATAATTTGCATTAACACAAAATGATCACCAAGCTTGTCTAATAATTATATATATATATCATGACTAGTATTGTTGTTTTCCTGAGATTTGGTTCTCCAGTACATGTGAAAAAAAAGGAGTATATGATATGACAAGAGTGGTAGAAACTCATCAGTGACATATCAACATCAACATCAACATTTGTTATCAGTGTACACTGACAAATCTTCAAGTTAAATCAAAAGCAAATGACAAAAACGTAAAGGAAAATTGTTAGTAGTTTGTATATGAAATTAAACAGACAAAAAATGGACGTGGTCAGTCATCGATCACATGACTCTTAAGATTTTTATATGTTTTCTAGTTTATATGATTTTTATCTTTAGTTCAATTCACGTAAATTTGAACAAATTTTATTAATATGCACTTCGTCTTCTACATTTTTTGAAAAATGGATTATCGTCCTCTAAATATATGATATGGTAATAAATTCTTTTTTAAAAAGTACACCAAACTTAAAATTTTAATTTCTCCACACTCAATTCCGGCTAAATTGAAATGAAAACCTTATTACCTCTGAAATATCTTAGACACTCTCAAACTAAAAAAGAAAAAAAGAAAATATCTCTTCGTTCATATCCGCTTATCTTTCCCTAATTTATCCATGCCTTTAGTTCCTGATACTAATATTAGTAATTAATACTATACTATAAAAAAGTGCTCTAATTAAAATATAGAGATTATTTCCTATATGATATATGTATATATCATAAGAAAAAAAGAAGAAAAAAACATGTTGACTAGATTAAGGTAAGCGTTCTAACCTGTCTGAAAGAATTCTGGTGGTGGACTCAACAACGAAGAAGAAAGAACACACCACTCCAATGAATAAATAATTTCGATTATTCTCCTTCATATTCTCCACCTCTCAAACTAAATTAAATATAACCAGCTGCTGCACAAATCAAATTATGTAAAAATGTTATTCGTTTCTCCCAGTTTATGATTTGCAAATGTATCTGTATCACGTATAGAACAACAAGTAGTATAGCTAGGGGTTAAGCATTTCTCGAATTCTCTCATTTAAATAGAAATTATTTTTTCATATACAAAATGGGACACAGATTGAAGCACCAATTTTAATTGGAGTATAAAAATTCATATAAGCATTCACATGAATATATATATATAGTTTCACGACGTCTCAATAAGCATTATACCTTGTGTTTTGACATACAAGTGTATGAAACTCAAGAGGTTCGAGCATCAATAATTTGCTGCAATAAATTATATGTACAGTGTAAACAGATTTCACATTTACCTCGTACACGGTTCACCAAAAAAGCTTAGAAAGGTTGGTACTGGCCTTTTGAATTTTTATTTTTTAAAGATTTATGTTTCTTGCCTTCTACACCACTAGAATGGCTTGATTCTTTACCAATTCTCAACCTGCAGATAATTAATTCATAATTAATTAATTTACCTTTAATATCGTTTTCCAATACAATATTGAAAAGGGTTTTTAATTTCTTTACTCTATTTTTGGTCATAATTATTATCCATAGAAAGGAAGGTGCACTGCTAGTGATATGGAAGGTCAGCCAATTGCATGCGTTAGTAAATTATATTTATAATAGTAATTGATTCTATACGATTTTTAGGCATGTTATAAAAAATCATGAAATCATTTCAAATAAGGTTAAGAATATTTTATGAAAATTTTCCCAGTTTTATAATTTTATTTACCGAATATATTATCCCTTGGAAAAAAGGTAAAATGAGAACATAATTTGTGATTTGGTTTCTGATTTTGAAAAAATATAGTATGAGGGAAATCACACGAAATTAAATAAATATTAATTAACACAGCTTATATTATAGGAGTCAAAAGTATATTTTAAGTTTGTACTTTACATAATACTCTTATATTCATTAATTTGTAATTTATGGTTATATATTATTAGTAGAAATTATTGGCTAGGGTCAAAACTTCTTTATATTTTAGTGTTTATTATATTGTACTTTCTCAATCAAAAATTGAAAATCAAGGAAGAAATCTGATTGAAATTTTTGAGTATTCGATCTCGAAAATTTAATATTTTAATTCTCGGACTTCAATTTCAAATTATAAATATTTTTGGTGCTCAAATCCAATCCATGTATTGGAAATAAGACACTAAAGTATTCAAAATTATCCGATTAATTGTTCTCAAAAGATTGAGTACTTTTCAGACATTTCGAGTATCGCTGGATATAGCAATTAATGTTTTCATGTAATTTTGATTTCAAATACCATAAAAATAATATTGTATAATAAATAAATTTAAAATATATAAATTTGGGTATTTGTTACTATTCGGATCCGAAACCTTAGAATTTATAACCATGAACCTATCTAAAAAGTCCAAATTTTGAATATAGAGTTCTCAATTTCGATTGGATATCGAGTATTACCCGAAAATCAGAAACCTAATACCATAATAAATTTGTACTCTTAGGTAGAAAAAATTGGTTGTGGAAATATAATATACACTTCAAGAGTTATTTGGTTTTCTTTGAAATTGTACTAACATTTCTATAACTGTACAAACATTTTTATCCACAATTGATTTTAATTAGGAGCCTACCAAAATAAATTTAAAGGAAGAAGATAATTGAATTCATACATTAATCCTTTTATTTTTATCCATTTAACATATGAAGTGAAGATAGCTTACCAACCACTCTTGCCCCTAAACCCCAAGCGATTAGGGTTTTGAGGGAGCCGACCTCCTTTCTATTGGAAGTAGGGAAAAATAAAATTAACTGAATCCCAAATATTAAACTGAATCAAACTGAAATATTAAATTTGGTTTGATTATCTTGATTTTTTGGTTTGATTTGGTTTTATTTTTTTTATCCAAATTAATCAAACCGAAAAACCCAAAAATCTGAATTATTTTATTAGTATTATAATATATTTTTATTTTAGCCAGAGAGGTCTCTAGTAGAATGACAACTGGAGAGAAGGTGAACACTCTTAACGTGAGACAAATAGGAGGCGCAGAAAAGAGCATGGGAATAGTGCATATTAATGGTACTCAAGGAGACACTTACTCACTGCACGACAAAGTTAAGATGCTTGAGTCGGTGCTAACTAATGGGGGGAACGCTATGGCCAAGATGGCTGTGAGAAACTCAGGTACTTGGAAACGTAGAGCACGGGAGGCAAAAAAGAAAGTCATTGAGAATAATGAGTCAGAAGGAAACTCAATCTTGGAAGATGGCCAAAAACGTCCCGTTGGTGGAAATCTAGACGCGACTAGCAGTTCACTCACTGTCGAAAGGTATCGCCTAACTGACGAAGAAAGTGATGGGGCATTTTCGCAGATAGATATAACGACGGAGGTTGAGGCGCAGCCTCACCGAGCATTATAAATTGCCTTATTTTGAATGCACGTATATTAATCTGTATTAAGACTAAGTGTTTTGAAATGCTGAAATGTAAAGAACAAAACATGAGTCATGTTCTGTATTCATAAACATTCTCTTAGACTAGTTTTGGAGTACATTCAAGACACAGAATGAAGAAGTCATTCTGTCTATAACCCAATACGTGTGAAACATTTTGTCCAGATATTGTCTAACAACGAAGTATCCCAAATCACAGAAGGTGATTTAACAGATCACGGAATGATCTGTTCAGCACACAGAACATGAGGTGTTTTGTGAGGTGCTTAAGAACAAATGTTCTGCCTGAATGGATCATCTGTTTTTAAGTACACTTTGGTGGCATGTAAACTTCGTTCTCATATATTTATTCTGGTAAAAGTATTTGAATACTGGGAACTGCAGCCATATCTTAAATGGTAACAAATGACGTATCGCTAACAAGGAATACAATTCAACGGCTAGTTCGTGAGCTAAAAACATTCCAACAGCTAGTTCGTGAATCGAACACTATAAATACTCCTTCAAGGATTATACATCAACTATCGAATTCCATAGCGCTTAAACTCTGCAGAAATTCAAGCTTACGAAGTATTCAAGTACTCAACGCAATACACTCACTCCACTTAACTTTTTCTGCTAACTAGAATCTTCTGTTCTTAACACTTAAAGATTTATCTTTCGCTAGAACACTTACTTCACGTAGAACTAAACTGTATTTAGATACATCGCACTGTAATACTTAGTTCTAGTATTCCTATAGCCTTCAAGCTTAAGGAAGAACTCTCTTCATTGTAAACCCAGTAAGTTAAATGTCACGACCTTCTTCGGGCACTGCTCAAATCAAGTTAAGATTTGTTGTAGTGACTGGTTCTCTGTCAATCTAAATAAGCGATGAGATTTTCACAAGTTAGTGAATTAATATCAATAGTTCGTGGTTATAGAGGTGTTTCCCGAACCACGTTAAACTTTGTGTTCATTTCTTTGCAGCATTTATCTTCTGCACTTTATATCATTATCTTATTATGTCTTAGTGCATAATCTGTAAACTATCTTTTAAAGAACACTAGGTTTAATTCAAAAAAGTTTTCATTAATTGAGAAACAAATTTAACCACCACATTCCACACATCCTGTTTCTCATCTTCTGTGAGGAAAGATCACTCTAACAGAACACGACAACTTGAGCCATCTTTTGTGTTTGCAAAACACAGAACCTGACTACCCAGATCACCAATCTTTTGTGTTGTGTGAATATTTGTTCTGTATCAATTAACTTGACAAGAAAATGAGAAAATTATACATTGGTATATCCCCCCTATACACCAATAGCTGCTCAATCGGGACCAACAAGCATAGAGTCCAGAAAGTTATTTTTTTTTTATCGTGAAGGTATTCTCAATTTCTTAGCTTTCCTTCTAACTTTCTACATTGACAAGCATCTATGTTCAAAATTTTAGCGCCTAAGTTCAACATTTAAGCTTATGAGTTCAGAGTCATGTCCTGTTTGCATATGTATTTTTTTTTTTCTAGAATTAAGAGTAATGTAATGGAGGCAATGAGTTATAGATGTTTTGAGTTGAACATTAAAGAGACATGAACATTAATTGCTAGAGGTTGAAAGTTATTTACCTTCAGAACTTCAACTACTCCCTCTTTGATACGCACATCTTGTTCCTCTCCAACTTTGCAGCAAGTGTGTGTGAGTTAATGAGGTGTAAATAAGTATTAAAAATTTACCCCTTATATAGTGGTGAGAAGTGTAGTAATAAATCCAGTGGATTTTAGTTTGAGTTTGTCTTACATGGTTTTAACTCATGGCTAACTTATCCCTTTTGTATGTGCAGAGGATGGAAATGTAAGTGGCATCTCTGGCCTCCTTTGCTCTTAGTCGTCTACTGTTCCAGATCTATTTTTCGTTTCCATTAATTGATTTGTACTATGCAGACTTTTATTCTTTTATATGCTAGGAATTATAAGTTGATGATATGTAACATCTTCATTTCCTTTGTGTAAAGATGCATTCATACTCCAATTTCTGTACTTAAAAATCTGATTAGTACTATTCTTAAAATCTAATTTTGTTATTATATCTTTTTTATAGATTATGAAATCTAATGGCAGATCACATTTGTACTTATGGTTGTATTCTCATTTGTGATTGATTAATCACACATGCATATAATATATAACAATGTTGTCATATACCGTTAATAATAATAATAATAATAATAATAATAATAATAATAATAATAATAATAATAATAGTAATAATTCTTAATAGTAAATGATGAAGATTAATATCACAGTACTCTTTCTTATGATGAGATTTAAATTGAAACAAGTTCAATTTAAACAATGTATGAATTAACATTATCAATTTGCTAATTGATTTTCTATTCATAAGTAGAATTTAATTAACCACAAAATATTTAGTACGAGATAATTCTAACGAAAAGAGCGGGGCATTACATCCTACTCCTAGTAACAGAAATTTCATCCCAAAATTTGTACTTCCTAATTAAATAACTCGGGGTATTTCTCTTTCATCTTATCTTCGAGTTCCCATGTAGCCTTGTCCATGATGAACACTTTTACCAATGTGATTGATTTATTTCTAAGTTGTTTCACTTTGTGATCCAAAATAGCTTCGGATTTTTCTTCATAGGTCAAGTCAGGGTTTAAGATCATTTCTTCTTGGTGAATAACGAGTTTTGGGTCAAAAACGTATTTCCGAAGTTGATATACGTGGAAGATGTTATGCACGTTTTCAAATATAGGTGGTAATGTCAATCGGTATGCTATCGATCTTATCCTTTCCAAGATTTCGTAGGGTCCTACGAAGCGGTGTCTCAGCTTACCCTTAACGCCAAATCTAACGATTCATTTAGAGGGAGATACTTTTAAGAAAACTTTATCTCCCACCTCAAATTGCAACTCAGTCCTGCGGATGTCCGCATATGATTTTTGTCTGTACTGAGCTTCCTTGATTATTCCTCAGATTTGACAAACAATTTCGATCATTTCGCTAATAGAATCAGGACATATTATTGCTTTCTCACCAACCTTGTCCAAATAGAGTGGCGATCTGCACTTCCTTCTGTAAAGTGCCTCATACGGTGTCATCTCTATGGTCGCCTGGTAGTTGTTGTTGTAGGCAAACTCGATTGTGGTAGTATTCCTTCCCAACTCCCACCTCTGTCGAGAACCATAGTTCTCAACATATCTTCTAAGGTCTGAATTTTCCTCTCTGACTGTCTGTCAATCTATGGGTGGAAGGCGGTACTGAAGTTCAGTCTCGTGTCTAACTCTTTTTGTAGACTAATCCAAAATTTGGATGTGAACTTCAAGTCTTGATCTGAGGTGACCGATACTGGTACACCGTGGAGATGTATGATCTTATGGACGTACAATTGGGCTAGCTTATCTGAACCAAATGTGATCATTATCGGTATAAAATGGGCACATTTTGTGAGTTTGTCCAAAATTACCCAGATGGCGGTGTTCCCGCGCTTGAACTTGGGTAATCTGGTCACAAAATCCATTGCGATGTGCTCCCACTTTCATTCATAAATTTCTAATGGTTTCAGTTTCCCATAGGGTCGTTGGTGGAACGCCTTCATCTGTTGGCAAGCTATGCATCTTTCTATGAAGGATGCTATGTCCCGTTTCATCCCGTCCCCCCAGAATATCTTCTTTAGGTTTAGATACATCTTTGTACATGTGCTTCACTCATGATCATCTCCTTAATCTCCTGACTTCGTGGAACATATAGTCTTCCCTCGAAGGTGATGGCGTTGTCGGCTTCTTCTCGATAGCTTTTTTTGTCGTTATTTCTCACCTTGAGCCTTATCTTTTCCAGGTTCTCATCTGTCTATTGTGCCTCAAGAATTCTACTTCGTAAGTCGGGTTCGACTATTAAAGTGGCAAGAATTTATTTTACGGTTTCGGAAGGAGGTAAAACTTCTAGGTTCATCTTACTGAATTTTTTTATGAGATCTTCTTTCCGGGTAAGGAGGTAGGCATGTTTTGAAGATATTTTACTACTCAGGGCGTCGACCACTACGTTAGCCTTGTCAGGGTGGTAGTTTATATCCTAGTCGTAATCCTTTACCAGTTCTAACCACCTCCTCTGCCTCATGTTGAGATCTTTTTGTTCGAATAAATATTTGAGGCTTTTGTGGTCGGTGAAGATTTCGCACCGAACTCCATAGTGGTGGTGTCTCCGGATTTTCAAGGCGTGCACTACGGAGGCTAACTCTAGGTCATGGGTAGGGTAGTTGAGCTCATCTGGCATGAGTTGTTGAGATACGTAGGCTATTAACTTCTTCTTGCATCAACACGCATCCTAATCCAATCTTAGATGTGGCATGAGTTGATGAGCGGTGGTTAGTTTCTCATTTAACAGATCCTCGCATTCTGGTGACCACTTGAATTTAATTCCCTTCGGAGTAGTTGAGTCATTGGTCTGGCTATTTTGGAGAATCCTTCGATAAATCTCCGATAGTACCTTGCCAACCCTAAGAAACATCGTATTTCTTTAGGAGTGGTGGATGTCTTCCATCCTTGCACTGTTTCCAACTTGGCGAGATCTACCTTAATCCCTTCAGAAGTCACAATGTGTCCGAGAAAAGCTACTTCGTTGAGCCAAAACTCACATTTGCTGAATTTGACATAGAGTTTCTCGTTTCTGAGGGTTTCCAAGGTGATTCTCAAATGATTCTCGGGTTCTTCTCCACTCTTAGAGTAGATCAGAACGCCATCTATATTTCAAGGTATGGGTGGAAGATGCGGTTCATCAGGTCCATGAACACGGCGGGTGCATTGGTCAGTCCGAACGGTATCACCACAAACTCGTAGTGGCCATATCGGGTTCGGAACACCGTTTTAAGGACTATTTTATGTTCAGATCTTTAGTTGGTGGTAGCCTGATCTGTGATCGATTTTTGAGAAGACGCTTGCTCCTTTCAATTAGTCAAACAAGTCATCTATTCGTGACAAATGGTACCGATTCTTTAGGGTCATCTTGTTTAGGCATCGATAGTCTACGCACATTCTCATGGTGTCGTCTTTCTTCTTTACGAAGAGTACAAGGGCTCCCCAAGGCGATACACTGGGTCTGATGAAGCCTAAATGTAGAAGTTCTTGGAGTTGAATCTTGAGTTCCTCCAACTCATTCGGGGCTATTCTATAGGGTGCTTTGAATATCAGAGCTGATCCGGGCTCTAGATCGATTGTGAATTCCAGTTGTCTGTTCGGTGGTAGGCCTAGTAGTTCTTCAGAGAACACATCTGGGTACTCACGCATGATGGCAACGTCTTCGATTATCCGTTGTTCTTTAAGTTCTCCATTCAAGGTCACTAGGTATGCCGAGCAACCTTTCTTTACTAACTTTTCGGCTTGTAGAGATGAGATGATTGAAATCTTTCGAGTCATGGTGATCCCGTGGAAACTCGTGAGTTCTTTTTCAGGGTGTCGGAATGAGATTTGCCTCTCATTGCAAAGGATGGTTACGTAGTTCTCAGCTAACCAATCCATACCTAGGATTATGTCAACATCGTTCATCGAAAGAATGTTAAGGTTGTTAGCTATGACCTTAATAGATCCTAAATTTGGGCTCAAATTCGAGCAAGCATGAGTGATGGTGACGATTTCTCCTAAAGGTGAAGAAACCTTTGTAGATGCCTCTATAAGTTCTTATTTCAACTCTAGGTTCCTACGCATGCTTTAGCAATGAAGGAGTGAGAAGCTCTCGTATCAAACAAAATTATCACTGGGGTATCTAGGAGTATTCCCATGCCTGTCAGATTTCCATGACTCCCCTCAGGCGTTGGTGGTATTGGGGTGGCAGTGGTGGAGGTGGTGGCAGTTGTTGTTGCTGTGGTCGAGTATGGGGCTGAGCCTGCATGGCTCGAACATACTGTCTTAGGGTTGACTGATTAGGTTTAGAGCTCGCTCTATGCTGTTTCGTGGGGCAGTCTCTGGCAAGGTGCTCTTTTTGGTCGCAGACAAAGCAGCCGTCACTGCCGGTTCGACACTCTTCAATATGCATTTTCTTGCATTTCGGTCATACTCCGTCACCGACATCCTTCCCTGCTTTAGATTTTAGAATTTCATCTCTTTCTTCTTGCGATAACTCTTAGGAATATACTTCTCATGTATTCCTGCCTTGAATTCCTCCCAGGTCAAGTTTTCCAGTTGTTCCAAAGTCATCGTCTTCCTCCATGCTTCCCACCAAAAGTCAACAGATCCAATCAGCTGGAAAGAAACGCACGTCATGAGCTCTTGGTCAGTACATCGCAAAAAGTTGAAGATGCGCTCTAGAGCACGCACCCAAACTTAGTATTCTATAGGGGATCACCCAACCCGTTGAAGGTGGGTGGGTTATGTTGGAGGAATAGCTCCTCAATTCTCCTTCCAGATGGTGGGAAGGGTGGGGTTATCTCTCTTTCTGCCTTGTGCCTCCCTTCTACATTTCTCGGGTTATGTCCCCTACCTCTTGGGCGTCCTCTTGGTGGCATTCTGTTAACATAGGGGTCTTTATCTTAGTAGGGAAATACTTTGGTGGTTATATTTACCAGAGTGAGATAAGTAGTTTAGTTCCTTGTACGCGTATATGTAAAATATTACTTATTATTGTTATTATATAAAAGTGCAGAATGATAATTATACAACTAACGCATAAAAGATATCACACATATATAATTAGACCTCTAGGGTCATCAAAATATCATTCATAGTCGTCTCGATGAGGTCTAATACAATCATAGTTCAATGCCCGTACTATCGGGGCCCAATCTCATGGAGTTGGTGTAGGGCCCGATCTCGTGAAGTCTCGAAATAGAGAAAGGCGAGTGTGGTCATCCTCTGGAGCAGCCACTATCGGGGCCTTGCCCCTACTATCATCCCCTGTTGGTCGGGTCTTCACGAGTCGTACCATCATCGAGCTCGAGTCAATGCCTGTAGCTGAGGGTCGGTGGGGCGAAGCCGGTCGGCGGATCCCAATAGTTGGGCGTGAAGAACCCAGCATCGTGGCGTCCCCAAAACTCTGGTACAAACATCAGATGATAAACAAGCGATGGCGATCAGTGCTCTCCTGCTGGGCGAGAGGGTCCCATCTCTGCGTCGTAACGTCCTGGAACCATAGGAGCTGGCTCAGGGTAAAGGAGGATGTAAGTCCGAGTAAGGGGAATGACTCCGGCACGAAGGTATGTCTGTAGTAGCAAGGCTCACATGGGTGGTACCTCGCCTACTTGGACTAAGTCCCCAGGTCGGATATATGGCCCCTTTGGTGCATGGCCATAAGCGTCGTAGAAGTAGTAAATGGTGGCCACGAACCTCAGGAAGTCAGCTCCCCTATCAATACTCCGGTCAATGGGTCGGATGTAGTGTCCCGCTATCATACGGGCCATCCCTGCTAGCTGGTAGGAAATAGTGTAATTAGTCGCATAATCCCATCGATACATGTGGCTCCATGAGACCTCGCTGCCTCTCACAATCTCCTATAATATCATAGGAACTCTCCTAGATCATCCCCTAGGCAGGGCGCGTATGTGTGGTACTCAAAGAGGATCGAAGCGAGAGTAGCTCGTGGGCTCAACCGTCTCCGGCTCGTGCGAATCATCCTCGCCATCTATAGTGAAAAATACACGTAATTAGGCTTTAAGATATTCTAGTTTTAACTTGTTCTATAAGTTATTTTGGCCCGGTTGGAGCCAACTTGTTTTTTTAGGTTTAATTGTAACTTGATGGAATGCTTTCAGAGTACAACTTCCTTTAGAAATAAATTTTCTTCTTTTAAGATTTATTATTCTCGTATACTTGCATCTTTGTTAACTGATTTATGGTTTATTCTTAAATTTGGTTTTTGCGGTAGGACAATTGTTATCGAATCTCGCCGCAGTTTGTTAAGTAAAAGAAGATATCGTTACAATTCTTCTTGTTCGTTCTCTCCATCGAAAAATTTGAGAGAATTCATTCTAAGTTGTGATCAATGTTCTCATTTAAGGAATCATGCATCTAAATGATTCTTTGGTTGTAAGGAAAGATCTTAAGTTCTTGAAAATTTGTAGTTAGTGTGAGAGAATTGTTCTCATCTCTCAACACTCGTAAACTTTTTTTGATAAGGTGTCTTACTTCCTTCTATGAAGTATGGTACGCCGGGGTGTTAAGCTTTTGTCGGCTCACTCAATAAGTCTAGTAAAACAATACTAGACTAAACTTGAAGTAAAAATCTTAAGTTCAGAGCACAAATGCTCTGATACCACTCTATCACGACCACACTCTACTAAGGATAACAGAACCCGGGAAATCGTGGCTAAGAGAGAGATTTAAGAAACAAGAATAGAATGGGAAAAATAGAATAAAGACGAATTGAACAATATTCACATAACTTAGTTTGATAGAACTTGAGTCATGAGCTCACTACATAACCACGATTAAAGAAGACTGAAGTCGTGAGTCTATTACATAGAAATCTCAACTAGCAGCGAATAATTATTCGGATCGATAAAAGTTCTACATATATGAGGACACATAGAACCCCCAAGAGTCAACTGCTAAGAGACCGACAAAAAGCCTGACGTAGCACCCCACCTTTGTCATTTCGTAACCTGCACGTTTAGAAACACATGAAGGGCAAAGTACAAAAATACTCAGTAGACACGTGCCGAAATCGCACTCATACAAATATAACTGTCAAGCCATCATAAGTGAAACATACGAATTTTGTCTCTAAAGCATTTCTCGTGAAAATCCTAAGTTCGACTGCAGTCTAAATTCTTTGTAATCAACTATAACTGAAGTTCTATGTGCCGGGGAGGTGGCCACCTCACACAGACACTGGACCGGTCAACCAACTAAGATGACTCATGGCCCGTTATGTACATTAGTCCGAGATATTTAATCTAATGGGACCCGGATTCGATTGTAATAAAACAAATAGGCATCATACATAAATCGGAACATTTGGAGAGATAGTAATTTAAAGAAACAACTAGTTTCATTCTAAAGTTATGCACACATATTTTATAGAGTAAGAAAGCCTACTTGAATAGTCTCGACTGGTGATGGTTTTGTTCTCGGAATGCGGATCCGACCCCTCGTCAAAATCTTTAAATAAATTTCAAGTGAGATACAATTTTCGAGTACATCTAATATTCTCTAAGTGCAAGAAAATATTATCCTTTATTATTTCGATAATTATTCTTGAGTCTTTAACTCGACTGTTATTCGAGTATCAAAATTATTGTCTATGGATGTTGTTGATTCCTCAAGTCAAACTACGATTTTAATTTCATTCATTAACCCAAGTAATAATTAAAGGATAATAAATAAAAAATTTCTAATTGAATATTTTGATCCTTAAGTCTAAATATTTAAATAAATTCTTATAGGTTGGAATAACTTTCATTGACATACTTTAAGTATGGTTTATAATTTAATCAATTGTTATGATTAAATTCTAACTAATAACTTAAATTCTCTAAAATTAATAATAGAGACCATATTTGTTTGAACATAGTCCAAATAAATAAATTCTTGATCCAATGAAATTAGTAATTAGTCCACTTAAATAATTAATAGGTTAGAGTAAATAGCTCATTTCATAAATTAACTAAGCCCAACTAAACAAATTCTTACATTAAAAGCCTAATAATATTTTACTAATTCTAACCCAACTTAAATAAATTCTAGCCCCAAGTTTACCTCTTAAATCAGCCCAGTGACTATGCAATTTTCAGCCCATTAGTCATTGTATCTTGTACACATTTTAATTTAAATGTCCAACCCAAACCAATTAAAATTTCGGCCCATCAGTTAATTAGAGTTTACTCAATACCTTAATTAAATCTTATGGTCCATCATCTAATTTATTACTATAGCGCAACTGTAATTAATTAAAGCCCATAATTAACTTAATTTAATCCTACTTATAGGGGTGTCAATTGGTTCGGTACCGGTTAACCGGTATTGGAAAACTTAAAATATAAGGAACCGGTATCGGAATCGAATTTTTTACCGGTTAATCGGGTACTGATCGGTTCGTTACCGGTTAACCAGTAGAACCGGTTAAGGTACCGGTTTTTTTTAAATTTTTAAATATTTTATTTTAAAAATTTAAATTTAAAAATAATAATTTAATATAAATATAATTTAATTTAATTTGTAAATATTTTATAATATTTAAAATATTTTATAATATATTAAATATTTTTAAATAAATATAAAATATATTTTTTATAATATTTAATTTTATTAACCGGTACCGGTTCAGTACCGGATAACCGGGTACCCGTTATTTTCAAAACTTGAGAACCGAAAATCAATTAATTTCTGGAAAAATTGGTACTGGGTAACTGATTGCCGGTCTGGTACAGATTCTTCTCAAGAACCGGTTACCGATTGAGACCCCTACCTACTTAACTTAGTACTAAACCTACTCTTAAACCTAACCCTATTTCACCACACCAGCGGTCTGCTCTCTCATTTCTTTCTAGAACTTTCTATATCTCCACATCTCTCACGCCGTTTCTCTCTCTCGCTGCCTCTTCTCTCTCGGGGACCCTCTCTCGGCCTCTTCCTTCTTCGTGCAGCTCCGCCAACCTCCACGTCGCCGCTGCTCTGCTCAGCTGTAACTTCTCTCCGACGATTTATTCCTTGGCTGGAATCGGGCAGAGGTCCCTCCTCCGGAGCACCTCGCCGTCACCGTTTGCCTACCACCGCACCACTGCTTTCTCTCTGATTCTGGCGTCAATCTCCTTTTCCTGAAAACACAGCGCTGCCTCACCGCCTTTGCACTGGCATAGCTCAGTGGGAAAAGACAGCTCTTACCAGAGGCCATTGCCGTCGCCACGCTCCACCAACAGGTATCTTCTTTCTCAACTCTCTCCTCTTTATTTTTCTCTATCTCTACACACCCCCAGCTTTCTTCTTCTTATTTGTTTTTCAAGATTTTTTTTTAATATTATGCATGTATTGATTTTTAAAATGCAAGCTTTAGGTAAAAGCCTAGATTTTATCCTCTTATTTTGGGTTACAGTCTCCTGCATGTTTAAATTATGATTTTATAGATTAAAAAAGAGTCTTGGGAGAAGTCAAATTTGCATATTTGATTTCCATTCCCTTACTAACTAAATTTTGTTCTTTTTTTTTTATGTTGGGTGTTACGAGAGGAGTTCTGTCCGTTGGGAGGATCAAAGCATAGAGTCCAGAAAGTTGTTTTTTTATGGTGAAGGTATTCTCAGTTTCTTAGCTTTCCTTTTAACTTTCTATATTGACAAGCATTTAAGTTCAAAATTTTAGCGTCTAAGTTCAACGGTTAAGCTTATGAGTTAAGAGTAATGACATGTCTTGCATATGTATTTGTTTTCTGGAATTAAGAGTTATGTAGTGGAGGCAAGGAGCTATAGATGTTTAGAGTTGAACATTGTAGAAATCGAGTGTGTGTAGTGTGTGTTGTGAGTTTGTTGGGAGAATTTCAGAGAATAATTTGGTAACCATATTTCATTGAATCAATTCATCATCCAAATACAGTGGTACCTACCTTCACTATATACAACATGAGTGTATGTATCGAAGATATACTCACAGTCTAACCATCAACTAAAGAAGAAACGTAAAACCCATAAAGCACGTTTCTTTTAGTAAAAGACTAAGACATGATATAATCCTAGCCATCTATTATTCAAAGTTGATCCAACGGTGGAGATTAGAAGTCCATCCTTCTTCTTCATGTACATATCTGTTCTTGTGCTTCAAACTAACGAGCTCTGCAGCCGAGCTTCATCACCCCCCCTCAAGGTGGGCATTACATATATCCAGTAATCCCAGCTTGGATTTGAGTAAATGAAAGCGAACACCAGATAAAGATTTCGTAAAGAAATCAGCAAGTTGAACCTTGGTTGAGATATGTAATGGCTGAACAAAACCAGACTTATATTGATTGCGAACCAAGTGACAGTCCATGTCAATATGTTTGGTTCGTTCATGAAAGACCTGGTTGCGAGTGATATGGATCGCAGCTTGGTTGTCGCAGTACAATGGAATAGGGAGAGAAAGCTGAAACTGAAAATCATTAACCAAGTAGCTAATCCACAATAGCTCCCTAGCTGTGGCACTTAAGGACCGATATTCTGCCTCCGCATATGAAATGGACACCGTAGATTGCTTCTTGCAACGCCAAGAAACAAGTGCACCACCATAGTAAACACAGTACCCCGTCAAGGACCTCCGCGTATCAACACAAGTGCCCCAGTCCGCATCGCAATAAGCAATTAAAGAACAATCAGTGGACAAAGGATAGAATAGACCTAAGGAAGGGCATCCTTTTAAGTACCTCAACACATGAGAAGTAGCTTTCCAGTGAGAAGAACGAGGAGCAGCCACAAATTGACTTAGTTGTTGAACGGCATATGATATGTCCGGCCGTGTAAGATTGAGGTAGAGTAGGCGACCAACCAATCGTCTATAGATATTAGGGTTTTCTAAAACCTCTCCATCATCCTTACTTAACTGTAAACCTGGAGGGAAAGGAGTAGATGTCGAAGAACACCCTAAGAATCCCGTGGAGCCCAATAAATCCAAAATGTACTTACGTTGGTTGAGATATGTACCCTTCTCACCACGCGCAATCTCAACACCAAGGAAATATTTAACCATACCTAGATCTTTGATGGTGAATGACTTGTGAAGGTATGTTTTGAGTTTACTGATCTCAGCCACATCTGGTCCAGTGATAAGCACATCATCAACGTAGACAAGTAATGCAAGAAACTGAGTGTTTGATCCTCTTGTGAATAGACAATGATCAGTTGATGATTGGTTGAATCCATAAGCCATCAGAGCTTTGCAAAACTCGGCATTCCACTCACGAGAAACCTGCTTTAGCCCGTATAAGCTCTTCTCTAGCTTACACACTTCACCCGATTTTGCCTTTTTGTAGCCTTGAGGAGGCTTCATGTAGATATCTTCATGTAGAAAACCATGTAAAAAAGCATTGTTGACATCAGCTTGATGGATCTCCCAACAATGAGAAGTTGCCACTGCAATTAAGAAACGAACTGTAACCAGTTTGGCCACGGGTGAAAAGACTTCAGTATAATCAATACTGAATTCTTGGTTATAGCCCTTTGCAACAAGCCTAGCTTTAAAACGTTCTACTGTGCCATCAGAACGTAGCTTCACTTTGTAAACCTATTTAGAACCAATTGGGCGTTTACCTTGTGGAAGAGATGTCAATATCCAAGTATGATTCTCCTCTAAAGCCTTCAGCTCGTTATGCATTGCCTCTACCCATTCAACATACTGGCTAGCCACCTTATATGATGTAGGTTCCTGTAGATTTGTAACATTAACCATAAAAGTAGTGTGGCTATTTGATAGATGAGGTGTAGATACATAAGGAAATGTGGGTGGCACAGTGGTGGAAAGAGGAATCACTAGAGAAGAGGATGTAAAACCCACATAATCATTCATCCATGTAAGAGGTTTGGTAACCCTGGCACCTTGTCTGAGTCTTGGTGGATGACCAGTCTGCATATCAGCCATCACTGTAGTAGGAACCAAGGAATCATCAACTGCAGCACGAGCATGAGCATCTGTATTGATAATATCAGAGGCAACTTTAGAACCACTGGCTTGAACATCATTAGTTTCTGTAGAGGGCATATCCATAACTGAGTCTTCATCATTTGACTGTGGATTAATGAACATAGGAGAATCATTAAATGTAGGAGTATCTTGCAAGGGAGTAGAAGAGATAAACTTAACATCTCTTGACACCAACAGTTTGGAAGACTCCAATTGATAAAGCATATAACCTTTGTGAGATGAGGAAAAACCCAAGAAGATACATTTCTTGCTTCTATCATCAAACTTAGAACGGTTAGGATCCAAGTTAGCAGCATAAGCAAGGCATCCAAACTTTGGTACATGATTTAAGTCAGGTTCAACACCAAAAAATTTCATATAAGGACTGACCCAGTCAAGAACTCTACTTGGTAATCTATTTAGGATCCAAGTAGCCATCAACAAGGAGAATGACCAAAATTTGTGAGGAATCTGGCTTTGGATCATTAGAGATCTAGCAACTTGCAAAAGAGATCTATGTCTTCGTTCCACTATGCCATTTTGCTGTGGAGTATACACACATGGTTTCTGATGCAATATCCCAAACTCTTCTAAAAGTAGTTTCATGTTATGGTTTATAAACTCAGATCCATTATCTGTACGAATGGATTTTATAACTTTATCATGCTGAGTTCTAACCATTCTAATATATGTCCTTAGTATGGAATGCACTTGAACTTTAGACTGCAACATTTATGTCCAGATCATTCGAGTATGATCTTCTACAACAGTTAGCATATACTTTGCATTACAAACGTTTTCAAATGTATAAGGACCCCAAACATCCACATGTACCAAGTCAAACACCTCAGCAGATCTTCTATTTAATAAAGGAAAAGAACTTCGAGCCATCTTAGCTTTAAGGCATACCTCACACTGATTTAGTTTCTCCAACTCTTGTTTGTTATGCGTTTGCTCCAGTGGCTTTATGTGTTGCAGTGTTTCCAAAGATGCATGACCTAGAACTTCATGCCAGTCCATGATTGACATATTAGCTTGATGCATCATACCTCCCTGCACAGATTCTTCTATTGTAGGATTGAACAAATACAGATTTCTCACATTTTTACCAATAGCTAAGACCCTCTCATTCTTCTCCCTTTGAATGATACAATGTGTTTTAAGAAATACACATTTAACATTAGAGTCCTGCACCAGTTTAGCCACAGAAATCAGATTATTAGTAAGCTCAGGAGCATAGAAAACATTCCTCAAGATTAAGTCATTATTGACTCTTGCATCTCCTATATGTTGAACCACTCGAATGGTTCCATCTGGTAGGTGTAGATTATGTTTCTCCTCCATACTATATATACAACTCATCAGATTAGGGTTGCAACACACATGTGTTGAAGCCCCAGAATCCAGAATCCAAGTGTTAGGACAACCCACACCCACAGTGAATGCAAAATAACCATCAAAGATGGGGCTCTCCGTTGCATCTCTTTGTAATAGATTCACTCCATGACTTGTTGTATTACTGGAATCTGACTTGGTTAGATTAGCTAATTCAGATTGAATTAGCTTCCTTAGTTCAAGGTTGGAATCATGGCCTTTCTGATCCACACCTTGCATCTCAGAGGCTGCATTCATCTCAATATAATTAGCCTTGAACTTTCCTTTGTTGCTTCTCAACCTCTTGAACCAATCAGGATAACCATGTATTTTAAAACACTCTGAATCCTCATGACCATTTATCTTGCAGTGATTGCAATATAGACGTGCTTTCTCTTCTTTGGATCTCCTCGCACGAGTAGGATTAAGATTATGCTGCATATATCCAGTTGCATTCTGCATTGGAGACTGATTAACATTCATCATGTGATGGCAAGAAGTGTCCATCAAACCCTCAGTAATTAGTTTCTGGTCCTCCATCTGTAATATTAATGAATAGGCTTTATCAACTGAAGGCAAGGGATCCATAAAGAGAATCTGACTCCTTGCAGCTTCATAGCTCTCATTCAATCCCATCAAAAATTTCACCAGTCGCCTTTGCTCCTCCCTTTTTCTAGGTGTGCTTTGTAAATCTCCTTCTTCTAGAGCAAGAATCATGTCTAGTTCTTCCCAAATTGATGTTAACCGATTGAAGTATGTGAGAACATTCTAATTCCCTTGCACACAATGCATAACATCTCTTTCCAATTTATATAATTTTGGTCCATTAGATCTACCAAATCGTCTATGCAATGCTTCCCATAACTTTTGTGTATTAGCAATACGACTAAAAGCATAAACTAAATCCTTAGATATCGAGTTGATGATTCAAGATGTTACCATATAGTCTGCGCGAAGCCAGGCTTTATAATAGATGGACGTTACCGGAGGTTCCTTGACCGTGCCATCCAGGAACTCAATTTTACTCTTAGCGCCAAGCGCTCGCTTAATGTTGTTACTCCAATGAATGAAGTTGTCGGCCGTGAGTTGAGTTGCTACCAGCTGCATTCCTGGATGCTCTGATGAATTGATGTGTAGAACCTCCTTCAATTGCGCAGCATTGAGGTGAGTGAATAGGCTCCGATCATCAATTTCTTCTTCACGTTGATTATCCATTTCTTCAATTGGATCCTCCGTGGAGTCCTTTCGCCGATTGTCGTTGATATTTTGCCGTTGATTCACTCGATTGCTTGTTAATTCTTCATCGCGTAAAACCTCCCAAGGAACACGTCGAGTTTTCACCATCCCTGACGCTCTGATACCATGTAAAAATCGAGTGTGTGTTGTGAGTTTGTTGGGAGAATTTCAGAGAATAATTTGGTAACCATATTTCATTGAATCAATTCATCATCCAAATACAGTGGTGCTTACCTTCACTATATACAACATGAGTGTATGTATCGAAGATATGCTCACAGTCTAACCATCAACTAACGAAGAAACGTAAAACCCATAAAGCACGTTTCTTTTAGTAAAAGACTAAGACATGATATAATCCTAGCCATCTATTATTCAAAGTTGATCCAACGGTGGAGATTAGAAGTCCATCCTTCTTCTTCATGTACATATCTGTTCTTGTGCTTCAAACTAACGAGCTCTGCAGCCGAGCTTCATCAAACATTAAAGAGATATGAATATTAATTGCTAGAGGTTGAAAGTTCTTTATCTTCAGAACTTCAACTACTCCCTCTCTGATACGCACTCCTTGTTCCTCTCCAACTTTGCAGCGTGTGTGAGTTAATGAGGTGTAATTAAGTTTTAAAAATTTACCCATTATATAGTGGTGAAGTGTGTAGTAATAAATCCAGTGGATTTTAGTTTGAGTTTGTCTTATATGGTTTTAACTCATGACTAACTAATCCCCTTTGTACGTGCAAAGAATGGATACGTAAGTGGCAGCTCTGCTCTCCTTTTCTTTCAACCGCCTACTGTTCCAGATCTATCTTCTGTTTATATGTAGTCTTTTATTCTTTTATATGTTAGGAATTTAGGCTGATGATACGTAACATCTTCATTTCCTTTATATAAAGATGCATTCATACTCCAATTTCTGTACTTAAAAATCTGATTTGTACTATTCTTAAAATCTTTTTTTAAAATTATATTTGTTTTATAGGTTATGAAATCTAATGGCAGATCACATCTATTCCACATCATTTCATCCGATGGTGGCATCCCAAAAAAAACTTAGGTTTTATATTATGTATTGTACTAATGGTTGTATTCCCATTTGTGATTGATTAATTACACATGCATATAATATATACTAATGTTGTTATATTCTGTTAATAATTATAATAGTATACCTTAATGATTAATAATAATTGATTCATTTAGGATAATTAGTAATAAGGATTCTTAATAGTAAATGATGAAGATTAATATCACAGTAAACTCTCATTTATATTGAAATTTAAATTGAAACAAGTTTAATTTAAACAATGTAGGAACTAACATTATCAATTTGCTAATTGATTTTATATTCATACGTAAAATTTAATTAACCACAAAATATTAGTACGAGATAATTCTAACGAAAAGAGCGGGACATTACACAACATGACCTTAATCCCGGGTACCTCAGGCGTGAGGGTTAGGTGAGACTCATTTAAACACCTCTAATTAATATGCACACCTTCCATGTGGAGTATATTTCCATTCTTTTTAAGGCATGTTTTCTTATAATAAGTAGTAGTACTATAATTTTATGTATTCTACACAATGTTATGTTTAACAAAAAATTTCTGAAACAAACAATTCAAGGCACAGTTTAGTATTTTATCAAAGAGGGTAAAGTAAATGTTTTGTTGTAAGAAAATTTTGAAACAAACAATTCAAGGCACAGTTTAGTATTTTATCAAAGATGATAAAGCAAATATTTTGTTGTAAGAGAAACAACTAATCTAGTACATAATCGATCCAAATTTTACATATTCTTTCAAACTAAAATCGAAACGGGTCCATAAAATAGTAATTTGCTCAAATAAAAATCGCAATGCCATAAAAATAACCATATTGATATATTTGCTTAGTTATGTTGGGCTCCTACTAAATAGTGTTCACCTCTATTTGTGATTTTTTCTGAGATGGTGCTTCAACTCGAATATAATCGCACATAAGGCCGTTAAAAGGAACGTCAGATTTCGATTGCCTAAGATAGATAGTGTTTCTTCCGATTACGAGTAGTTTTCCCCATATATCAACATTAAACACCCAATATTTTCTGTGAATCCCATGCCTAGCTATTGCATTGTCTTTGCCTATCACCCCTATTGAAAAATGGGACTTGCTATTTGGATTATTGGTTCGTACCTAACATAAATGTTGATTAACTAATTAATTAGATAATTGATTGCTTAATTAATTAATCAAATCAGTATAGTATAATTGGTACTTGTAATTCGGAAACGGTAGCAGAAGCCAAAACAATCCTCAGTGTGTAGTTCCGAGTATTGACTACATTTTTAAAATTGAACGAAATTTGCCACGTCGTAGGCACGTAAGTCTTTCTATCTTTTTTCCTGCACAATATTATCATTTATCACAAACAAGTAATTAATAGGAGAAATTGAGTGGAAATGATTTATGAATTGATGTTAATGCAAATTAATATCGTATGAATTTTGATTTGCCATACGATCTGACATGAGTTTTTTCTCGGAAATTTACAACCATGTGACATTACCTATTAACATGAGCAAAAAACCAATCTTTTCTATAGTCGCTGACTCCAACTGTGTAAATTAAATCTTATTTAGGATATAAATCGGTATATCTATTCCATAAACCATATTGTCTGAACCTGGTTTGTTAAAAAAAGGAATAGTTGACAATTGGACCTTGAACTTATTGTGATGTACGAGAAACAACATCAAGTGTTATTAGTTCACTTGCTTACTTTTCTTTGTCGTTTAGAAATAACTTGTTCACAAGAGATGGTGAAGGGTTGGGAACATAGAACTCAACAGTTGTACGATCAGGAATTCCAATTTCCCACAATGTTGGTTCATTTGTCGGCGGATGGTACACCACATTACCTAGTAGAACTTCACTTCCTGCAAGAATATCATATGTTAATTGAAACGCCTTATAAAACATGTCTAAAATCTAAATCAAGTCGGAGTTATATAAAATATTATTAAGTAAAATTTAGAAATTATAATAAATATTATACCTTGTTTGATTACAATGTCACCATTGCGTTTAAAGTCCCCGAATATACCTGGAACCCGAGCATACAAATTATAGATGCCTACACGAACCCCTCCTATGGTGAAATCCCCATTTTCATCTGTTTGTACCCAAAATTAATATCCCTAGCAATAATAAATGCATATTGCAATACATAATCATATACAATAAAAAATAAAAATATATATCAAAGTTAGAATAAATGAATATTACCTTGAAATTATTTTGCCAAGCACTACAAAAAAACACAACACAAGCGACGGACCTGACAACGAAATACATATCCGTCGTGCACTCGCGACGGACTGGCGACGGATCTCTATGAAAAGCTTAACGACGGACTGGACGACAGGCTGACGACTGAAATTTTCGCACGTAAACCAGTTGCGTATAAGAAGATGTACTACTTCCCTTTAACACCTCGTTTACAGAGGTTGTATGCATCTAAAGCTACATCCAGAGATATGATCTGGCATTCAACTTCAGTTGATGATGGTGTTTTGCGTTATCCTGCAGATTCACCGGCATGGAAGCACTTTAATGTGACTTACCCAGGCTTTGCAGCGGAGCCACAAAATATTAGATTAGGCCTGTCAACAGATGATTTTCAACCATACGGTCAATCGGGAAAATAGTACTCATCTTGGCCTATTATCCTTACACCGTACAACTTACTTCTGTGGTTGTGCATGAAAGACCAACACATGTTTCTCACAATGCTTGTTCATGGTTCAAGAAATCCAAAAGATAAGATAGATGTGTACCTACAACCACTTATATCTGAACTCAATCAATTGTGGACAGTTGGTGCCCATACTTATGACATTTTAAAGAAACAAAACTTCCAGATGCATGCAGCATTGATGTGGACCATAAGTGATTTTCCAGCATACTCTATGTTGTCTGGTTGGAGTACAGCTGGAAGATTAGTTTGTCCTCGATGCATGGAACAAATTGAAGCATTTTCTTTAACACATAGTCGGAAGCAGTCATGGTTTGATACACATCGCAAGTTCTTACCTTACGATCATCAGTTCAGGAGGAACAAGAGGGCTTTTAGAAAGATTAAAGTTGTCGCAGATGATCCTCCAGAGAGGAGATTAGGGGAAGAGCTACTGTATCAGATTGAAGATTTGGGTCTCGTCAAGGTAACTGAAGATTATGATGATAATAACAAGCATATTTTAAAACAAGTTACCACTGGATGGAGGAAAAAGAGCATATTTTGGGACATTTCATATTGGAGTTCTTTGTTGATTTGTCACAATTTAGATGTTATGCACATTGAAAAGAATATTTTTGATAACATTTTCAATACTATGATGAATGTCTAAGGCAGATCATGTCTCTGGCTGTAGCTTTAGATGCATACAACCTTTGTAAACGAGGTGTTAAAGGGAAGTAGTATATATTCTTATATATAACTAGTTACATCCCCGACTCCTATTTTTGTATCGATTTTCATTGCAAAACTTGTAATTCACAATATTGAAATCCGCTTCTCAATAGATGAATCATACATGAATCTATCTTTTCAACAGGTAAACCTAATTAAACAATTAAATTATTCTAATTAACAAAATTAATTTAAAACAATGATTGTTAAGAGATAAATCTAGCTAGCTCTTCCCTGAGCTCCTGTCTTGAGTTATAAATCTAGCTAGCTAAACATGATTGTTAAGAGATAAATCCAAGAATTCTATAAACAGTTAAGTATCTATATATAAATCCATTTTGGTCCGATTCTTACTAGCTTATTGGGTATTTTCACTTTTGAAGCCAAAACCGAATCAAAATGAATAAGAAAATGAAAACATGATACGAGTATTATTGTTCATAATGTTGTAATATAGTTATGATATACTATTATTATTATAAAATAATGCGTGCATGTAAATTAAATTGTATGGAATATGTAGATAGTTGAACTTGAGGCTTACAATTCGAGGGTGTACGCGAACCGTTCTTGATCCCAGGGATATTTGTTTCAGAATTGACGAATAAAATTGAAAAATATGTCCACGCGCACATAACAACATATATATTCATTTTCTTTCATTTTCGTTTTTCAATTGTGAAGAAAATGTATTCTTTGAAAGTGGATATATATTATATACCTCACCTAGGACAGTTTAATTTTGTTACTATAGCCCATCCACATACGTATTCGATAATAAAGATAATTAATTAAGTGGTATTTATAATAATAAATTCAATGATATATTTCGTCGCTTGAAACATCCACTATTTAATAAAAGTTTCGACGATGTTTATTACCATTAAGTAGAGTATTTATCTCATCCCACGTCGTATCATTATGTATTTGTCCATAAAAAAAATGTGGCATCTACATAGATTTTAAATTTATGCCTCGAAGGTTATCCCTTTTTTACTCTTTTTTCCTTAAAACTTATCGCCAAGAAAACTTAAATGGAAAAAAAGTTGATAAGAAAAAACAATACAACAAAATAGCCTTCAAGACATAATTTATAATGATATTAATGGTATGATATAAAATTTAAAAATATATGGTAAAAATATAAATCTGATTTCGATTTTTTTTTCTCGGTGTTTTGTACATATCTTGAAGCATGATACGATAAGGCTCACGAGCTTATCAAATTTTATTTTGTTAATTAATTTGAAGCTCAACTTGATTAATTTATCTATCATTGTGATGAGATGAGACTTGATAAATAAATAAAAAACACCTTCCCTTCCTTCAAGTAATTAAGTATGATCCAATATTTTTATGTCTGAATATTCGAATAAGGTCCTTCTAAACGGATATAATCATACATGACTCCTCTCCAAGGGCTTGACCCTCTTGATTGAGTCAGCAACATCACATTTGTACTAGAAGCAAGCAAAGAAGAACCTGGTATTACTACACTATATAGCCAGTACAATCCATGGATTCCATGCCTAGCAATTGCATTATCCTTCCCAATCAACCCCGTCGTGAAGCATGACTCTTCCGTTGCTTCCTCGTTGATCCTCACCTGCACCTCAGCTTCGTTGGCCGATGCCAGTGCTAGCCGTAGCGTGTAGTTTGCAGAGGCGTCCACGTCAGTTAGGTTGAACAGAATCGTCCATGTTGTTGGGACATAGGTTTTGTTTCCTATGTTCCTGCAAGAAAATATGGTCACAAATCTATTAACTACTCCCTCTATCCTGAGCAATGATCCTATATTGTATAAATATATGAATGACAATGTGAAGTAGTAGTGTACCTATTAACATGAGAAAAGTACCAATCTGTTTGATATATGCTAGACTCAACTGTATAGACCAAGTCCTGATCAGGGTATAGGTCCGAGTAACGGTCCCACAAACCATACTGCCTAAACCTGCACCATTTCAAGAAAAATGATCCCTAAATCGCTCGTGATACAATCAAGAAAGTTGTAAAAAGATCGCTGTGTTACTAACTTGTCGGGTTGGACAGTGTACAACTGGTTCATGAGTGTCGGGTTTGGATCGGGCACGTAGAATTCAGCAGCAGTACGATCAGGGACCCCGATTTCCCATACAGTGGGTCCGCTCCTCGGAGGATCATAAACAAGATTCCTTAGCCTAATCTTGCATCCTTTCAGAAAAAAGAAAACAACATCAAGTTTTAGATATGAACACATCAAGCCCTATGATGTAGTGAAGTTGTTTATTTGAACCTGGTTTAATGTTGATCGGAGTATTGTATATGTAATCTCCAATGAATCCGGGGACCCAGGCGTAGAGGCTATAGTTCCCAGCTCGAATGTTGTTGATTTTGAAGTACCCAAGTGCATCACATTGTGTCCAAAACTGATATCCCTGTGTGTGTGACATGTGACAAACAAAACATCTAACAGATGACTTAGTACTATGAAATCTTATAAAAGAAAACCTCAATTTAAAAAAAAATAGAGGATTTAACCTTGTTTTCTCTCTGCCATGATCCGGCATCGCCAGGCGGGGCCAGCCCAATGTAGGCAGAGCTAGCAGTCATAAGCCTTTCATTTATGTAACTGCAACAAAGTAGACACAGTTTGCATTCATAAGCATATTCTATGTTGTTTGTGTACTAATTCTACTTCTTTTGTACTAATACCTGTCACGGACTAGTAATCGGCCGCTCACTCTGCCCCGTTGCTTAGCATATGGGAAGTCTTCCGACACCGGGAAATCATACGGCCACTGCTGCGTTTCTATCAGCATCTAACGTTGTACCAATGTCAGAAAACAAGAACAGCTTGCTCAAACAATCATTGTGTATATATGAAGAAAAAATGTTGTTGCATGCATGCACCTGTTTCTTAGCATCTGTCCACAGTGCCAGCGGTTCCTCGCCACCTGGCACCGAGTTCAAGTACACGAGCACAGGCCCAAATACCTTCTTCCACGGCTCACCACCGTGGAAGTCCAGCCTCAGAGGTAGGCCAGCATAGTGAGTGCTGAAGAACATCTGCATACATGTTTCAGTGCAGTGTTTACAACATTTCAAGATTAGCATAAATTAGTTCATATGATACATATATGTACGTTTACTTACAGATAGCGAGATAGGACCAGCGTGCGAAGTGAGATCCTGCTTCACGGGGCCCGCTGTCTTGAACTCGTTGCTGGGAGTGATGATCCAGAACCCTGTTGGAGGGTCCGAAGCTATCCATCCATGGACACGGCTGTCCTTATTGTCACTTGAGTACTGGTACTTGTCATCCACCTGATTTCACACCACTATCACTACATGCCACATGCATAAAAGATGACGAATTTCGACAAAATTCAAAGTACCTCGCCTCTGAGGAAAGAGTTAGTTGGATTAGTTAGCAGAACTGCTTCGGGGTAATCCAGAATCTGACTATTGTTCCGGTCCTTGCTCGTTGGCATTATCCTCTGCCTATCATCAGATATTGCCATGTACTCAAACCTAAAAAACCACCAAACTCATTGCCTCAATCTATCAAATTTAGCTAAAATTAGTAGTATAAAACATGATGAAAGAAAAGGAGCATCATCATCAGCTTTACATATTGTGTTGAAGCTTAAACACTGTCCTCCCTTGAGACAAATGAAAGTCAGGCCATCCCTGCAGGCGCTCGAATATCGCATACGTGTAGAATCCGGGGCAACCGCGCAACATTATAAACCTTTTACAAAATAGCAAGTACAGTTTTAAGAAAGTGATGAAGAAATATTTCCTTAGCTTCTCAGAACAAGGCTTAACAATGCACCTTTTGTCAATATTAAGGGGGAGAAGCTCTGTTTGTGAAGAATCCCATGTCCTAACAAATGAAAGTTCCACTAGCTCTTCGTCTTCATGAACAACAAACAGATTAGTTCCATCAAGCCTGCATCATTTAAACAAATACAAACATCATCTTTTAGATTTTTATTCTGTAAATATAATGATATATATATTCAAAATTATGATGCATGTGAATGAACACTAACTTGTCAAAGATGTCTTTGGGGTGGTTAGGTGAGCTCCAAACAAGATCCCAATACCTAAACATTCAATACATAATCATTAAACTGCAATAGCTTCTTTCTTGTAAATATAAAACCTTAACATTTCAGAAGCTGAAACCAGATTTTGCAAGAATGGTGTGTCCGTACCCTCTGTTGTTTTCGTCGTAATCGTCTTCGAGTAAATTGTGGACACCATTGTACGTTATTGCAGTGATCATGCCCTCGGGGGTCGATAGAGTTACGTTGAGGATTCCATTGTCCAACACTACCTGCAAAAGATTAATATTGTTTGGTAACATTATTGAATTATAGGATAGTAACCCGTTGTAAGATGATGTGCTTACGTGGTCATCAAGATCATGTAATTGAACTGGAGGGTAATACACGTCATCATGGCCCTCATGTTTTTGAAACTTTCTGCACTTGAAAAAGACAACAAAACAATGAAGGCAGAAACAAAAACAGATGAGAAGGAAGCTAGATTTTAATTCAAAATTCATGCACCTTGTCAAAGCATATATGATATATCTCCTCGTTTGAATATTAATGTGACAAATTTTTGTTCATTAAAATTTAATTAGAATATTAATATTAGGAGTAATTACACGAAATTAATTCCAAATAGAATTATAGATGTAAATCTTCTATAAATCCTTCGTTATTGTACTTTATCAATGAATTTCCCCACATACAAAACAAACAAAATTGTAGGGTGCTTGTAGTCTGAAGATAGAGAGTCTAATTTAAAATTATATATTTCTCGTCTGTGCATCTGCATGCAAATATGCAAAGTAGGAAGTAGGAGTAAATTAAGAAAAGAAAATATTCCAAGTTTGAAGAAGAGAACATAACATTAAAGAAAAGCATTTAAAATTACAATTAAAATGGCAAGACAAGAAAGTGCTCGGTACAAGAGCGTGTGTGAGAGTAAATGTGGTTTTAAGGAATGGAAGAGAAAGAAAAATAAGTAAGACGGAATCAACTTTTTGTTGGGAATGGGATGAGAGAGAGGTGATCACGGGTGAATGCAAATGTGGGGCTCCAAACTTACTTTTCCTGCCACATAATCATACCACTGTTATGTTATCTTCTTCAGTCAGAAACTAAGAAAAGAAAATTATTATGACCCATTTAGACAAGATTCTGGCCTTGGGGTTTCTTTTAATTTGCTGTCTTGAGCCATGTAATAATGTGTATATATTTGCATAAATATGTTTTAATATTAATAGTAGCTGGGCATATAATACTATAAATTAAGCACAATATCTCGAAAAGCATGCATAGTGCGCGGCGTGAAAGAAACCAAAATATAGGGAAAAAGAAAATGAAAAACAAAAACAAGAGGGGAATGAATTAGTGAGCATTAGGAAGAACAGAACAGAGGCGAGATTTTCATTTCACAAATAAAAATAAAAATAAAATCAAAATTCATAACTTAAACAGTCAATCTTTACCGAATACATGCATGCACTTGCTATTCATGCAGAATAATAATAGTTTGAATGTAATTTGAAGGTGATTAAGTAATTAGAGAGAGACTTAACTGCCATTTTGAAGCAGCACATTGTGCAAGCAACAGAATCTGAAGAAGAATGGCCAACCACCTCAAATCCCAACCATGTTTCCCCTTCTGCACCATTCCTCTCTCTCTCTCTTTGAGCTTCGAGAGAGGAGAGAATTTAGGGAATAATGTAAGAAATGATTATCAGCTCAAAAGCAAAGGGTTCAGACAGTTCTTGGGAAAGAAATAAAATTAAGTTAAAATTTCTGGTGATTTCTGTTGCAAAAGGGGGTTTGAGGTATGATCCTTGAGTTGGAATAAGAGAATGTGTGAGGCAACAGTTACCTTATATATATATATATAGTGCCACAGAAATCATTATTTTTATTTTATTTTAATTTAATGTTCATAGACCATAGTGGTATGGACATTGTAAAGACATTTTGTAAGAACAAAAGAAATCCCATAAAGACTTTTGGCGTTTCTTTATGGCCAATTCTTTTCTTTTCTTGGAATTTTCTTTTTCCGAGTGGTCTTTCCACCCAAGAATCAAGAATGGAATGGACTTAATATTTTGCTTGTTTTAGATCAGGTATTTAATTTACTACTACCATCTTTCACTTTTCCAAATGTGATATTAGGGCGGTTGTGGGTTTTTTTCCACATTAAGTAGTTTTTTCAGAGTGGCCGACTTTGCTTGCCTTGTATATGTATATTGGAATTATATTTTTTTTATAGAAAAAAATAGTATTTAAACTTTTTTACCAGCATAAATTTGTATATATATTATATAGTATATTGTATATGTAAGCTATATTTGGACCCAAATGATGGGTAGCATAATTAGTTGAAATAATCCTAATAGGTCCTTAATTGCAGTTGAGGAATTAAATTTTCGTATTTGCTGGAATCCAAATCCACTGGAATTCCATTAATTTCTTTCTCTCAATATATTTATATTTAGAGCATGTTTAGTAGCTAACATATGATATAATATGATAAGATTAAAATAGTATAGTGTATAAGGATTATTTTAATCTCACCATTTCCTTAGGATTGAAATATAGGGGGAAATAATGATTTTGACACGGGCCTAGTGTTTAATAGTGGGCCGACATGTTAGTCACATTTGCTACTAAACGCATGATTTAGTAAGATAATTTAATCTTATCATATCATATCTAACCTACCAAACAAGACCTTAATGTATCATTTATTATGTTCCCAATTTTATATTTGCATGCATTAACAATTTTTTGCTTATACTTGTGAGTTCGGATAAACTTCTTTTTCCATGAGATATATTTGTAGCATTTGCTAGTAAAATGAGAAGAAATTAACCAATATTAATGTGCACTATTCATTATTAATACATATTTTCTTTCTTTGTTTCTTTTATTAAAACATTTAGAACGAGTTTTTTTTTTCTTGCTTGTACCAATCAATAAGTTATTTAGAAGGAATGATGAGCAAACATAATTTGGTAAAGTATTGGATTAATCACATTCACCACTAAATGCGTTGATTTTAGTTAGTAGGACCAATTATTTCAAGGGCAGCTTGTTGTTGAGTTGGTTGTCAAAATTTTGATTATTACTATGCATACTTAATCCATCACATGCAACAAGAAAAATTATGTAAAGAACAAAATAAATGTGGCTACTATTATTTCAAAATAGTGAGTCTAAAGCCTATATATATAAGAAAGCTTAGTGAGGAACCGTGACTGAGTCAATTCGGAGGTAGGGCTGTCAAATCGTGCGGGTCGGGTTGTTATCGGGTCGATCTGATAACAACCCAACTTGTTAAGGTCAAATCCGAACCCGACATGTTAAGATTATGTTGAACCCGAACACGAACCCGACCTGTTAAGCTCAAACGACATAAAATCCAAAATTTATATGAAAAAACGACATAAAATTTATAAAATTATAATTAAAAATAATAATAATGCATAAATTTTGAATTTATAAAATAAAATTATTTTTATATTTAAAGAAAATTCAAAATTCTTTTTAAAAAATATTTAAAAAATTACATTTCCTTAAAAATCTAAAGTATTAATATATTATAAATGTTGTTATTAACCTGAACCCGACCCGAACCCGACCTGATAACGACCCGAACCCGATAAAAACTTGATACTAACCCGTTAATTTTGTATGTGTTCGTATCGGATTATCGTGTCGTATCAAAAATTGATAGTCCTACTAAATGGGCTAGCTAGTAGGAAGCTAGCAAATATATATATATATATATATATATATATATATATAGGGAGTGGTTCAAATAAAAAGGGACATTAAAGTATAAAATAGGAAATGATCTGGGCCATTAGATCAACACAATCCGACGGCCATGATTAAAACAAAAAACGCGCGTGCATTGTAGTATAACAATGCATAAGGTTATTTTGGTAAAATTTGAAGTGGGCGGTTATGCGTTCAAAATACAATGCATTTAATAGTTAAATGCAATGCATAACTCAATTCATTTTCACAATGCATTTAATAGTTAAAATGCAATGCATAACTCGGTCAAGATCTCAACCGTCCGATCATGAAAATCTAAGGCTGAGATGATTTCAAATAGTAATATTTTTAAATAAATAAATATTTGGTGGCTATGGTTGCATGTGAATGATCATAATTTAAAAATCTTAAGTTATTAAGTGGAGAATCATTATTTATTTAGTATCTTATCTTAACACAGATAACACGCACAATATATAGAATTTTCATTCCTCTTAATGTACTCTCAAAAAAAATAGAGTCAGCATTAAAATGGAAGGATGAAAAAGGAAAAGAGTATTTAGTTTATATATTACTTTCATGAATATAACCATAATTAACATCACTACGGTCGGGCTATTCAATGCGGGGTCACAAGTGAATTACGAGTTGGACCAATTTACGAATTCAACGAGCTCTCATTGCATGTAATGATGTTGTGGTAAATCTCTCATTCAAATTTAATGCTCCCTGAATTGTGTGGGAATATTTCCCTTCTCACGGCTCACCAACTTCATCTTTTACAGAAATTGTACGTTCGAACAGGCTTAAAAAATAAAGTCAATCTAACTGATTATCTTTGTCACTCAAGTAGACATTATATGTCGTGCTTAGGCGCCCCTTCCAACATGAAAGAGTCCATTGTCTGTCTTAGATAAAGTGTGCAGGTTTGACCCTTTTTGAAGTGATTCACTACCGAAGTGAAGAAAATGATCAATCAAGAAAAGGGTTACTATGAGCCCTCTACCTCACGCATTTGTTGAAAGCTGAAATTGTTCTATGGTTATAATTTATTTAATTAAAGTTACAATTTATTTTACTATTATATATATATGTATTATTTTATATTTTAAATGTTATAAATGTAATTATACTATTATAATTATAATTGTAATAAATCTGATAGAGTTATTTTTACGCATTCATATCTCCTACGTAATATCTTTCTAGCATGATTATCTTCAAATTTATTATTTTTATTCATTTCTATATCTAAAATTAAAAAATTACACGAAAATATTCCAATTAAACAAAAATGATCACATGTTTGATGCGAACATTGTTAATATGCTCGTGAATGATGTGATATGTCATGTGGATAAATAACAAATATTTGTCAATTATCAAAAGTTCAACAAGCCTTTGATTTGACAATTAATATCAACACTATTATGTGTGCTCACATAATTTTGCATAACATAATTATTGAAGACGGATTTCCATATACAATCAATTGAGAGCCTGAGACCGAAATGACCTCTTGAACTTCTATCGAAGAACCAACGCCCAACGTCATCAATAAATTTAATAAATGTTTAAAGAGATTAAAGTTTCATTCATGATTTATTGAACATAATCTAACTGAATAAAGCTATATATGTTCGATTATTTTGGGTAATATTGTGACATCACATATCAAATAAGTAAAAAATGTCAATACAATATAATTATGAACTTCAGTGGATTCTCTAGCAACATGATTAACCATTTTTAGTCAAGCGATGACGAACAACAAGTTTATTAATTGATCATTATGTTGTCGTAGCGTAGTGGGCTCCCACCCTGTGGGACTAGGGCCTTACAAATATCTTTTTAGTAGGTTCAATTGATTTTATTTTCAATCATTTTAATTTTTAATGATGTAATTCGATTTTCTTCAATTAATATAAACTTTTTATTTAATAGAACCGTTCTACTGACCATAATAGCCACAACTTAATGTTCGCGACTGATGTGATAATGTCACGTAAAGTCAAATAAGCATACGATTTATTATAATTTTTTAAAAATTTTTTTGATTTTTATAATTACATATTGAATAAATATTAAACTATACCCTAATCAATAAACTCTAGTACTCGAAAAATGTGAATTAATAAAATTTATCCTAAATTTATTATTTATTTATATGGCATACCACATCATTCGCGAACGTATTAGAAACACAGTGGGTGGAATATCATTTTATTTTAATCAATTTACTTAAATATTAGTATAATTTTGATTTCATATGAAAAAAATAAAATTAAACTCAAAAGCCCCCTTTTGAGATCTTTTGTGGAACTTTCAAAAAAACACACGCTCTCTATCCACAAATTTGTTATCAATTTTGTCATTTTAATTTGTTCACGAATTTGTTATCTGATTTCATTTTTATTTTTTTAGTAAGTGGATCTCTCCACTTTATACATACAAATTAATTAAATAAAATAAATTAAATGAGACATAAACTCACTAAATACAAAATACATTTTTAAGTCAAACTATTTTCTTAAGATTCGTTTCAAATCAAAGTAGGTAACCAATTTGTAAATGGAGGGAGCAGATTCTATCAAAATTTTAAAAAAATCACAAAAGTATCATGGAGCACCCAAAAATACAAATGAAATTTAGTATTTCACTTTGGTGTCGCACACCTCATCTCCAACAATTAAATTTTAATCTATTATTTTATTTTATTTTTCATTTTCAATTTTATATGCTTTAATCTAATTTTGGTCATAGTATAAAGGTTCATTGAATCCAAAGAGAGCATATAATTATTATTTTTAACATTTAATATCACATTTAATTAATTTTTAGGATTGATATATTCAAAATTATTGTATATAAGTTTTAAAATTTTTATTTTTTCAAATAATTATTAATTAGGAGTCATTATGTCATATATTTTCTATTTATTAATATTAATTAAAATAATAAATTTAATTATACGACAATGAAGTATAAGAGACATGGATTGAACGCTGAAATAAGAATGCTCTTACATATATACTAAAAATTGGGATTAGCCATGAACTAAGAACGCTCTTACATGTATACTAAACTTGCAAGAATGGAACAATTTGATCACTTAACATTGTATATTGTATAAAAGTAGGTATTGCTTCATTTCTACTCAAAGGGCGGTTTATCTTCTTCTTCTTTTTTCCATATCAATTTTTTAATCATCGATCTATGCCACCGCCTTTGGCAATACTTGGTGTATATTTAAAAAGTTATGCTTTATTATCACCTAACTATTTGCAAAATATCAAGTCAATTTGATTTGTAATTTACAAAATGTTGGCAAATTATGCTTTGGAGTTGGTGCTGAAGAAAATCAGTCACGAGTCCTCAAACTTTTCGAACAAAGGTAACAAAAAACAGAGGAGAAATTTAGTTTGCATTCAAAAAATAAAATAAAATCAATTGATACTTAAACCCACGGTGCTTATGATAGGGAAAATAATAGAAATAAAAATAAATAAAATAAAACAGTCTCTTTCTCAAACATGCATGATGTTACTGGGCACAAATTTAATTTATTCCGAAAAGTAAGTGGATCTGAGAAAAGGAAAACGCTGGACGGCCTGCGTTAGACAATGTTAATATATTTCTTGAATTATATAACGTGTGCTTTGTAGATAAATACTAAATTTTAATAGAAAGTTTAATAATTTTTATTTTATAATTATAATTTTTGATTAAGGTATACATTAATAATATTTAATATAAAATAATAAAATTAATAAAAATAATGAAAATTTTAAATTAGATGTTGATATGGAATTGTCAAATCAGAGGTGCACACATGAAAGTGTACCAACAGCGGGCGGTGGAACGGTCCTCTACGAGAAAGTGCTTAATTTCTAAAAATGTCACGATTTTTGGCTTGTAAAGATTAAGGTATATTGAAATTGTAAACCGTTGTGTTCAGCTAAATTCCACTGCTTCCATTTTAATTTTCTTATTTTCGCACACCAACCAATTGCTGAGCCAAGCTTTTTCACAAGGATAGTGCACCTTCATATTTCAGACTAAATGTGATGTCAAATTTATTAGATTTCATATTTTAGTACCACTTTAAATTTTACAAACAACCACAATATTGTTAATTTTATTATCATATATTTACCACCGAAAACAACATCGTTAAACCCGAAAATATGACCATAGCCTTTAGACGTGGTGTACTGGATATGGGTGACCAGGCCCTTTATATACTAAAAGTGGGGAAAGGACCCCAAATTTGAGGGGCCTCAAATTTAGAAAAACTATATTTAATATATATATATATATATTGTATACTTAAAAATTTTTATTTTACTCTCGATCTCAATAAACATTAAATATTTGTTGGTTCCGAAACAAGTATATTGGTGTATGGGGAGAAATACACCAATTAAAATTCTTTTTCAGATTAAAAAGAAAATTTAGTGAGAGCTCAGATATGAAGGGATGTAGTTTCAGTTTAGAGTGTAATTTTAGATAGCAATCTTTCAGTCTACACTTAGTGTTTGACTGATGGACTACTATCTTAAGTATGCAGTGCAGAAGTGGTGGTTTGGAAGTTTACTCGTTTATCAGAAAAACTTAATGTTATAGTTCACATTTACACTTAATCAGTATTCAGTAGATGCAATAAAGCGTTAGAAAATAAATACTGAAAGTAAATAGCAAAGACACAGAGAATTAGTTTGCGTAGTTCAAAGATAAAAACTCCTACGTCCACGAGTCTTGATGTGAGAATCGCTATTTAAGAACACACTAAGAAATATGAAACAGAGCTTAAGTGTTCTAGGATCTGAAATTTGAGAGCGATTGAAAGCTTGAGAGATTTGAGAGTTTGAATGCGTAAGAAAGCTGGGTAACCGGTTGTTGGGAAATATTTATAAGGGTTTTGATTCATATTCCAAAATCTCCCCTGAAAGATGTATTAAGTCCAAAACTGAAGTCTTAGTCTTAGAACTCACTTGTTAGGGAGTTCAGTTTACAAGTACATCTGAAGATACAAGACTAAAAACTCAAGTCAATAACTGAAGTTCTCATCAGAATTCAGTTTACATCCCAAAACTGAAGGACCATGTCACTAGGAGTATGGCCTGAAGTTTTGAAGTTGAAGCCAGCATGAAGCAAAGGTCTGCAACTGAAGTCAAATCTGAAGCTAACCACTGAGTTCCAGGCTATGCCTTAGGAGTTACCACTTTGGGAAAAGATCTCAGTAGGTGAAACTCAATCTTGTTGCAGACACCAAAAATGGCAAAAAGGACGACATCTTCAACGGGAAGAATTCAAACGAGCTCTATCTCACAAGGGATATAATTTTTAGAGAGCCCTATATATACCCTATTGCTTCAAACGCTTCAAGACACCGGTTACCCAATCATTCAAACTCTTTATCGCTCTCTCGCTCTCAACTTTCATAGCTCTCAAGCTTTCAAGTTCAAGAACACTCGATCCCTTCAGTTTCCATTTACTGTGTGTTCTTTGTAGCGATATATCTTATAACCGAAGAATAGCTCTAGTTTTAGATTAAGTTCGAAGCTAGAAGTGATCAGACAATATTGTTCATTTAATCCTTGAGGATTGATCACTATAAGACAAACTCTCCAATTATTTGAAAACCCTCGATTAACATCGAGTACACGTTGACGTAGGAGTTTTTATCTCCGAACCACGCAAACCAAATCATGTGTCTTTGCTATTTATTATTCAGTATTTATCCTCTAACAATATATTGCATAAACTGAATATCGATTAAAAGAAAAGTGAACTTAAAGCATTAAGTTTTCTAACAAACGAGTAAGCTTTTAAACCACCACTTCCACACGTACACTTAAAATATTAGTCCATCAGTCAAACACTTAGTGTAAACTGAATGATTACTATCTAAAGTAACAACTCTAACTGAAGCATTATCTCCCTTCAGTTCAGGAGCTCATTAAAAAGCTTTTAACTGAAAATTAAAAACTGGTGTATCCCCCCCCCCTCCTCCATACACTCAGTATACTCGTTTCGGGAACAACACCGGTGTTTGAAGCATTCGAAGAGTCGGGTTATTTATAGGATGCTCTCAAGAATGAATCCGTTGTGAGAGAAGGCTTCATCCGTTGCATTTGAATTTCTTCCCGTTGAAGTCGTCATCCTTTTTACCATCTTTGGTAGATATGCTTCACCTACTGAGATCTTTTCCACAAATTGAAATGTCTATGAAAGTAGTCAATCCACTCAGTAGATAGCTTCTAATAACTTGGAACTTTAGTGTAGGACTTCAGATAACGAACTCTTCATGCTTCAATAAATTATGAATCTTGAATACTTCATGACATAACTTTAGAGAGTTGTCCTTTAGTTTTGACTTCTTAACTGAGTTTTGTATGACTCCAGTTCTGGTCACTTAACTTCAGTCTTGGGCTCTTATGACTACTTGTACCTGTAAACTGAACTTTTTAACAAGTGAGTTCTAAAATAAAACTAAAGGACCAAATTTCAGCTTTGGACTTAATACATCTTTTAGGGGAAGTTTTGGAATCTTAATCAAAACACTTATAAATATTTCCCAACAATATTATTAGCAATTTTATGTATTGAACATGATGTATTGAAATTTTTTTATTTTGATAATGTTATAAATAATTTTGTTTCTCAAAATAATAAGAAAATCTAAATTATATATAATTATTTGATATTTATTCTCTCTTTTATAATTTATTATAATTAATATTTCATTTCTAAAAAAAATATTAAAAGTGTGTAAGATGTGTTATGTTCATTTCTACAAAAAATATTCAAGTTTTATTTCTTGTTTGAAAATTTAGTATTAGTTCACTCGAGAACATGAATTTTGTTTTAAAATATATATCAAAAAATATTTTTTTAATACTTTAATTTTGAATATATCATCGTATAAGGGACCTCTTTTTCAATTTTTGCATAGGGCCCCGAAAATGTCAGAACCGGCCCTATCTGGAAGGGGTCCGGTATGTGTTCTGAAGTCCCAATCTCGAAATTATTCAATTATGTAATTTCGGTTCCGGTCTTGATCAGGACTTTGAGAGTCCTGAATCATGAAATGAGAAAAACTGAAGTCACGATCCCGAATTCAAAAGTCTCGAACGCCCTGAATAGGACCCAATAAATCTTAAATTTATAAAATTAAAATTATAATTGAAATTTGATTTAATTTATTTTTAAATATAATTTATAATTTAAAAAATAAAAATATAATTAAAAAACTAAATGTATTATAATATAATTTATAATTTAATTAATTTTGAAAAATTGGGAGTCCCGAAATCTTCCAAATGTCAAATATCGGTCTCAATCCCAAAAAAATCAGGACTAGGGATCCCAAATCGGAATCGGGAATTTCTGAAATTCAGATCCCAAATTTTCACCCATAACACATAAAGTAACTTGGAAGGTCGTATGACCATATAATTAAAAAATATTTCATATGTTCTGCTATTTATGTCCTGTTTTAATCAAAATTGTAAGAACTTTTTTTATTAAAACATGACATAAATAGTGGGAGAAAGTGAGTAATAATTTTATATGTTTTATAAAACACATTATGTCTTCATATGATTTTTTGTTTTGTATCTTTCTTGTCTTTTCTTATTTTCAATTTTGCTCCATTTTTACCGTAATTAATTGAAATTTAGAACTTAATGAAATATTTTCATATACTAATTCAAATTACAAATTAAAGTGTTGGGGTTTGCAACAATATAAAGATATTGATATATTTCATAAAACATATCCATTTGCATATTTCTAATCATATGGTCACATCACTTTTTAAGGTGACATCTCGTGTTCCAAACGAAGAGACTATTATGGTTTTTTAGTCAAAGACATTGATATGTATATTGATAGTTGATGATTTAATTTGACATTTTTGATTGTTCATGTTATGTTTAATATAATATGAATAACTCCAAATTTTTTGTTTGTCATTAATCCATTTGAAAATAACACATTCAAAATTTACACAATTTGTTAAGTAAAAAAAATCAGTCAAAATAAAATATAAAATTTACATAATTTATAAAATAAAAGGTAAAAAATATATCCACTTGTACACAAGAACATGAAAAAAATTGTTCATTTACTTATATATTTCATTCAATAAAATTTTGAATTACATGAACACATCACAAAATTCTTAATGTTATTATGTAATATAATTTTTTTATCTTTTATTTTCAAATAAATATTTATTTAATTTATAAAATTAGTAATTTTACCAATTAACCTTGCTAGAATGTAGTGCCCATACTTCATTATGTGAACTCATCATTTCCTTTAACTAGCTAATAATAATTAATATATGAGACCCCAAAAGAGCCCATAATCTAAGCTTGCACAAATTTGTCAGAAGACTTAGGGTAATTTTAAACATAGGGTACAAAAAATTTATTATAGCCCAAAATTAATTAATAAATAAATAAAATAACACAATCACCATACCCTTAAAAGTCCAAATTAAATTATATTAACCAAAAAATCTCAATTCAAAATTACCGAAAAAAAAAAGAGAAAGGCGCTAAAATGAAGAGAAATATTTTAAAATTGAAAAAAAATAACATATTACTTTGTGAAAAAAACACCACGAACATGAAAGAGAAACGCATGGCCTTTTTAGGAATGATAATGGGGCGGGTTTGAGGAGGGTATTGCTTTCTCGTCTCTGCACCAGTTTAAAAAAATAACCTCCATACCTGCCTCCGTAACCATTTAAATCGGGATGGGTACGAGGCGAAGATTATTTGGGGAGAAAAAGGTACCCATCGAGTACTCATTAAATAATACTCCCTCCGTCCACGATCTTTCTTCCCAATTTTCCTTATTGGTCCATCCACCAAGTTTCTTCCCACTTCCCTTCTATTTTTGATAACCCTTTACTCCACTCACAACTCAACACATCATCAATAATGTGGGTCTCATTCTCCACTAACTACACACTACTCAATATATATAATCATTAATGTGGGCCCCTTATTCCACTCACTACTCTATACACTTTACACATCATCAATAAAGTGGACTTCATTCTCCACTAACTATACAACATTCAATACATTTTACCATTTACCAACTAAGTCAACACAATTTATTAAAACTCGTGCCGGGTCAACTTAGGAAGAAAGATCGTGAACGGAGGGAGTATTTTTTAGATAAAAAAAATTAATTTTTAAGAAAAATAATTATTAAAATGAGTAATAAAATAGTGATTATATATAAAAAATTTCAAAAGTCAAAAACTCTTTACATATACATTATTTTATTCTTATAAAAATTTAAAACATTATATATAAAAAAATATATTTTTAAAATAATATATTAATTTATCGGGGTGGGTTCGGGGCAGGGATATATATCCCCGTACCCGATTCGCGTACAAATGTATAAACCTACACCCGCATTTGTTCCCGATTTTCTTCCCCCATACCCGCCTCATTAGGATCTGGTACCGACGGGTTATTCTGTCATCCCTAAGCCTTTTTAGATAAATTATTAATCACAATAAGACCTACAAAATGTGTCACGCCCCGTCCTCCGCCCTCGCAGCAGAGTCCGGGCGCGCGACTAACGGATAAATAATTAAAGGATAAAGTGGAACATTGAAAGCTTTGACTGAAACGAAAGGATAATTCGATAACTGAGTTCAGTTCTGATACAGAGTTAATTTACATAATTGGTAACTTCGCCAAACAAAAACTGATGGAAACTCTTGCAGCGGAATAAGGATCGACTTAAGTCTACGTGTATGAAGACACGTAAACCCCCAAGAGTTCGACTACGCAAAAGACTGACAAGCCCGTCATAGCATCTCCCATCATCACGTCTCAACCTGCACATTTATAAATACATGCAGGGCTGAGTACAAACGTACTCAGTAGGCACATGCCGAAATCGCAAACATACATATATAATTGTCAATGCCGTAAGAATGAAACATAGAGATTTTGTCTAAATCCTTTTTTGAAAAATTGAGTTCGACTGATCAGTCACATTTTCTTTAGTATTCTGCCATATCTGTAATTTATGGAACATTTATGGTACCGAGAAGGTGGCCACCTTCTACGGACACCTGACCGGTCAACACCTTCGTCAACTCACAGTCACTGTAACCGGTCAACAACTTCGATGACTCCCGGTTATTTGTGCACATTTAGTTCGAGTAGGTTACACCACCCACTGGAACCTGAATTTGATTTAAATTCTTCGCATCCTTAAACCAGGCATCCAGGATCCTTACACCAAGTACCCTTAATCAGATAGGCATTTATACAAAACATAAATCATTTTGGCAAGACAATACTTTGAAACATATTTCCTCAATTTGTAATCATTTTGAAAACAACATAAATAGCATACAGGCACACATAATTTTCTTTGTAATAGAAAGCCTACACTTAATGTATAGGGTAGAAAAGCCTACTTGGATCGTCTTGACTGACGACTGCTTTTTTCTCGAACTGCGGTCCTGACCTTTCGTCGTACCCTTTAAATAAACCTCGAGTGAGATAATATTTTCGAGCGCATCTAATATTCTCTAAGTGTAAGGAATTATTTTCCTTTGTTATTTGAGAATTATTCTCAGTTCTTTTTAACTCGGCTATCGTTCGAGTTTCGGATTTAGATTCTAGGAGGGTCGTTCGATGATTTCTAATCAAACCATGTTTTGACTTTGATTAAACACCTAACTTCATGTTTGATCATTTCTCAGCACTCATGCTCGTCTAAGATCAAAACATCTATGAATATCATGAAACTTAATACAATGATATAAAACTATAATAAAACACGTTCGTTAAATAAAACATCACATAACACTTTTCATGCTCTCGAGTTCAAATTAAATGAGCAGTTGACTTTGAAAAATAATAATAAATTGGAAATAATTCCAATTGTAACGAATCAAACATTAAAGTGACCATAACATCGTAAAGTTTTATAATCCGAAGACAAAACACATAAAATCATTTTACTCTATTTTTCACGAATTTTCAAAGTTAGATAATTTCCAGATTTTCGCTGGAATTGACAGTTTGCGCAACCATTTTGAAAAATTCATAACAAATCAAAAACACAACGAAACGGGGTGATTCAAGTTGGAGATTACTCCTAACTCGATCTAGTATTTTATTATGTTAAAAATTCTACTCATTCTGTACTTAAAACGATGAAAGAAAATCCGGCAGAAACTGTCGCCAGCACTCATTTTTTTTAAACATACTCGATTAATTTCCGTAAATTCACATAATACTCGCATATAACCTACATACATGCTCGTCTATTCGATTCATCCGAGAAAAATCGAAAACATGCAAAACGACGAGCTCAAGTTAACTTCTCAAAACCTAACATGCTTAGATTTTATCGAAACTTAAAACACACGTTCATCTAACTCATACGAGCAACACTAATTCTCGACATTTTTCGATTCGGGCTCGGCTCGATAAAAACCGAAAAGGGCAGCCCCTATTTCATTTTTTTAACAAGCTCTAAACAAGAAAATAAAACCGTAGAAACGTAGGTAAGATCGAGAGCTACCTTTCTATCGGATTAGATTTCGAAGAAATCGAAAAAATGAGACGAACAGGACGAGAATCGGAGCAAAAATCTTCCTCTTTTCTCTTCCTCTCTCACGCCCATTTTCTGTTTTGTAACTCACGTAAATGTGAAGAATGGGGTGACTTTGTGGTCTTTTTGTAGGCCACAAGTTGCCCCGCAAATATCCAACTATCCGGGGTCCAAATCGTCTTTTAGATATTTTCGATCCGATTCTTTGTTATTTATCTATCTCGGTTGAAACGGGAATCAACACACTCGTCTTTCTTACTCATTAAGACATCTCCGTCTCTCGTGAACTAAAGTCTGGTTTGACCCGATCGAGTTGCACGTAAATCGAGAAAATGCTTGTTTCTCGATTTCTTGATAATTATCGATTTAACTCTCCGTTTCTTTTGAAATAAATTTTATTAAACTTCTCGGGAATATTCTTATTACTCGCTATAACATCAAAAAATAGGAGTTTTCTCGATTTCTCGAGTTTTCGGTTCTACTATTCACTGACGGCGAAAATAAAAATTTCGCGTATGGTCCGTATCGCGATAAAAGTGTATGCAAATTATCGCGCTTTGTCCACATCTCGGCTCGGACTTCAAATCCGGGCATTTGAATGAATCTCGTATTTCGCCTCTTAGATATTTCTAAATATCCCCTTAAAATATCTAAATTTCCAAAATATCTAATTTCCAAAATATCTAATTTCGAATGAATCTCCTATTTGCTCTTGTTACCCGTTATAGTAACGTACTAATAGTCCGGGTTCACGACTTCTCGATAAAATAATATTCTCGGAAACATTCCGGAAAATCACGGCTCTCTTAGAAAAACATTCCGGACTTAACTTTAAAAGAAAATAAAATTATCTCGTCTCGTTCAAAACGATGAACAGTGATTTCTCGATAAATACATCATTCTTCCGAAAGTCGGAATTATTAACTTTTCACCTTATCTCCGTATCGTACAATAATTGAATGGAAAAACAGACGCTGCTTCGATACGAGTTCTCGAACTTAAATTATGACGATAAACGTCAAACCGAATTTTCTCGGTTTCTTTCTCGATTTCAGAAATTTCTGAAATGACTTTTAACTCACATTAGGAGTTCTATTCTTTAATACGAGTCTTTAAACTTTCAACGGATCTTGAATCCCTCGTTTATTCATAAATTTTTCTTTTATTCGGGTTTTTAATTATCGGGGTATTACAAAATGGGTCCGGCATGGGTCAGCCTGGAGCGCCCGGGGTTTGGGCTAGGTTAGGCTCGTAAAAAATAGGCCCGAAAAAAATCGGACTTTTTTGGCCCGCCCAGATAACTCGGTGGGCTAATCGGGCTTTGGGGTTAAAAAGCCCGGAGTTTCCGGGCCAAAAAATCCGCCCGACAAAATATATTATTTTTAATTATTATTATTTATTTTGAAAATACATAGAATGTTTTGGTGAATTGTATTTATATATTAATATTTATATTTATATAAATATATAAAAACATATTTACATATAACTATTTAAATGTAAGTCTATTTTATATATTAAAAAAATTAAATTTTTACATAATCTTTAATTTTTATTATAGTAAAATTTCGAATTGAATGAATTTTAAATATAATATTTTTATTTAATATAGTAAAAAAAACCAAATATTCAAATATTCATATTTTTTTTTCTATACTAATTGTTCATAAAAATATTGAAATTCATTAATCAAGTTTTAGGCTATTAATTTATTATATTTTTATAATATTAAATATTTATCTTAATTTTATATATATATAAAAAAAAATAGGCGGGCTTAGCCTGGTAGCCCGAAGGGGGCTGGGCTGGGCCGCAATTATAGAAGCCCGATGAATTTCGGCATGGCCCGGCCCGGCCCGATGAATGTCATTTAGCCCAGCACCCGGCCCGCTACTTTTGCCAACTATAATTATAACTATTGAAATGCCTAAGGCTGCAGTGTATATTAATACAACTTCTCATGTATATGCAATAAATAAATACTTATTAAACTTAAATGCTTGATGAAATAGAAATTGATAGGGGTGAGCATAAAAGACAGGAAAATCGAACAACCCGACAAATCGAACTATCCAATTGAATTTTTTTTTTAATTTTTAAAAACCGATAATATCGGTTCAGTTTTTATTTTCATTTATGTAAAACCGTTGGTTAACCGACCCAACCCGATATCTATAATACTTACTAATAATAATATATATATATATATAATTAAAAAATTTAACACATGTATTCTAAATATAATACATGACGAGAATATATTTTCATTTTGCTATCCTTTTTATAGAAAATTCTTGTTTGACGAAAGACCATCCCCTTTTAAGCATCAATGACTAGACATACATTTATAAACCAAGTGAACACTATTTAATTAGTTTACTGAATACAAAACTTATATTAGCTGCAACTTTATTGTTTTTTTTCTTTTCAGAACTTTATTTTATTTCTTTGATCTCTGATTTATATATTTGACTCATTTTGCCATATTAAAGTTAATTATTTTGCTATAAATGATAAATTAATTTTCATATTGATCATAATTAGCATATTATCATTCATCGGTATTTATATTTTTTTACCATATTATTATGAATAATAAAAAAAATAAAAATTATTATTTATCATGGTTAATGGGTGAAAAATTGGTTAACCGATCTGATTTTTTGGTTAACCGATAATGCGGTTTTTGATTTTGATTTTTTATTTTTTAATGGTTAACCGAACCGATAAAAAACTGAATGGTTGGATTTTTTATATCGCAAATGTACGATTAACCGACCCATGCTCACCCCTAGAAATGGATTGTATCAAGGAGAAATTCTAAAGAGGTAAGCAGTTCTCATATCTATATCTATATTCTATATATATAAAACATGAAGTATTTTAATTTTAACGATGATTTTATAATTAATTTTAATTTCAATGGCAATAGTAATTAAGTTATTAAATATATTAATTAGTAATAAATTTGCATTTGCATAAACAATGCATATAGACGTAAAGTAAGCGGTTATATATTACATATAAAAAAATTAACTACTCACATTCTTTCACTTATAATCATATTATTTTTCAAAAATATTTTATGTCGTTTGGAAAAATATATAGAATACACATCTTAAATTAAAGATCGTAAAAAAATCTTTAATTTGATATATGATATATAAAAAATAGATTTAATGTGAACAATTTATGATAGTTTAAAATATTGAAATAATTATATATATATATATATATATCCATAAATATAAGAATGAGAGATAACAAATAAAAATAATTAATTAAATAAAAATAAATGTTTAATGCTAAATCATTTAAATCCTTACAATTAAAAGATTACTTTTCGTTCATAACTGTATTTTATCCTTAAAATAGGGAATTTTTTAATTATGATATATTTTATCATTATCATAGAGAATTTTTCGTTGTGTTTGACAATAGTTTATTGTATATTTTAAATTGGGGCAAGTGCTAAAATGGCCCAATTCAAAAGAAAAAGATAAAAAATAATCAACTACAAAGAAAAGATAAAATATACCACATTTATCTCAAAAAGACCCTATTACCCTTAATATATTAAAAACTTTTATTATTGGGTTAATTATTTCACTTTCTCCTCCCATAGCTCACGGTTATTACGTGAAAAATTAAGATTGAGATTTGAGTTGTATGTTTTTCTCATCTCATTCTCTCTTTTCATCTATCTCTCAATCTCTCTTATTATTTTACTCTCTATCAACACAAACACAAAATTGATCTGGGGGAATTCCATGGATTATTGAGATATCAAATTCAAGTAAGAGGAATTGATTGTTGAGGTAGGTTAATTTTTATATATTTTATGAATTTAATGAATTTCTTGATCATTATTTTCGATAACATGATCAAAGTGATCATGTACTCATGTTATAATTACTTCATGATAATTTTTCGAATAACATGAGCAGAGTGATCATGTGCTCATGTTATAATTTATTTCATGGTATTTTTTTCGAATAACATGATCAAAGTGATCATGTGCTCATATTATAATTTATTTTATAGTATTTTTTTTGAATAACATGATCAAAGTGATCATGTGCTCATGTATAATTTATTTCATGTTATAATTCCGGCGAGTTGCGAATCACTATCTTTCCCCTTAACGGGAAACTCAAACACAAAAAATCGCCTCGTTTTCTCCAAGACTGCACCGAACGACTGTAACAAAAAGCTTCCCCAACAACTGTATTGAAGATTGACGAAGGAATCGTGGTAGAATCGAGGAATATTCCACCGGAACACAGAGGATTGGATTCTGACATGATATATGTAGAATTTGGATAAATTCGGGAATGATATCAGGTATTTGGGATCTTAATGCTTGGAAAGCGGAATTGGGATAGTGCAAAATAGCAACTTTTGAATAGAAGCACCGCTGCCATGGTTATAGAAGGTAAAAGTAGAATAAAGAAGAAGGGGAAAATTGAGGGTTAAAATTGTAAGTATGGATATTTTTTATCTTTTTATTATGGGTGGACATTTTTTATTTTTTTCTTATGAATTGGGTAGTTTAACCCATTAACCCTTTTAAATTTATCACTCATTTAAATGATAAAAAAAAGAATTTGTCAAATTGTTAAAAATTGATAAAAAAATAAAATAAAATAAATTGTGAATAAAAAATAACATTTTTGAAATTGTATGTTATTAAGTTTATCTATCAAATATTTCAAATCAAACAGTTCGTGTACTAGATTTTTCAAATAAAAAATATATTGAATAGATTCGTTAATTATATTTTTATCTATTAACTTGATTTTTGATTATATACTATTGATTTAATTAACATGAAACGCAATAAACTATTTATCTTATTTCTCCTTACATGCATGTCTTGGTAAATAATAAATTATCTATATTTGGTTTTAACAATTATGCTCCATTAAAATTGTGAAATAATGTTACGTATGTATAATATGTTTGAAGGATATTTTATTAAAGTTGCGTTTTGTAAGGGAGATGAAACCAGATAAGATTAATAATATAACTTCATCTATTGTTTGGTAAGAAATTTTAGTTATCTGACTAGCCCCAAATAAATAATAGGCCCGATTCTATTTCACTGTTTAGGTCTTATTAATAAACCTACCAATTTTGTTCTGATAAATTTGTGTGGGTTAAACAGTAACCCATACTAGTTTTTTGAAATAAGAAACTTATCGAGAAACACACTCACATTAAAATTATCCGGCCTTTTAATTCTATCTATCAAACACAATATTAAATTATCCTATTTTTTAATTTTATCCACCTAACAAATTACACTACTAGAAAAACGCACATACATAACGCTTTTTAACCGTTATGTATGTGCGATAAAAACTGTGTTAAATTTATGTGTTATCTATAATACCTATTTTAGATAACGCTTCTGAACCGTTATGTATGAGCGAAAAGACGCACATACACAACAGTTTTTAACCGTTATTAAAAATCAAAAAGCGTTATCTATATATTATTTATATGACAATTATATGCGTTATGTATAACACAAGAATAGCGTAATCTATACTACATATTAATAACGTTTTCAAACCGTTAAGAAAAATTGATTATACGTTATGTTTTATCTTATAAATAACAATTTTTAACCATTATAAAAAGTATTATAATTGTTATTATTTGAATAGAAAAGTTAACACTTTTATTACAAAAGCGTTATCTATTCCACTGTTAATATTTAACAATATTTTTTTATTTTTTCTATTTTCTCATTTCAAATAACTTGTATTAATTTGCAAAAATAAATTAATAACATCAATTATTAAACATTATCAATACCACCAATCAAACTACAAATTAACATTAAAAGCACCATGTCCATCTATTATAATAAGATTAATTCAATCCAATACAACAAATTTAAAAGTCAAATTCTAAATATTCAAGCATGTCTAATCATTTATAAACTAACCACAAAATAAAGTAACATATCATCATGAGTAACATCATATACTAAATCCAAAACTAAGTTAATCGAACATATGATCAGTAACACATGAAGCCCATTCCTCACGAACCTCATTGAGCTCACCAATGGAGTATTCTTTTTTCTTAAACCGTAAACAACAGAAGACAAAAATATCTAAATTTTGTAAATGTTGATAATATATATATATATATATACACACACAAAATATTATATGTATTATTACCCGTGATCCGAAAGATATGGAGTCTTCTTTTATCAACAAGTCGACTATCTCCTTCATGAATCGTAACACATAAAAACCACCTTGCTCAAAATCAGGTTGAATAGGACTATAATAAATTACAATATAAACTAAGTTAGACAAATAAAGAATATTCTATAATCATAACTTATCATTGGTGTAATCCAAAAGCCACATTGTTCTTCTTAATAAAGAATATTCCATAAAAGAAAATGTAATACCTAAAATGATCAAATTAAACAATGCGGAAGAACATACACGCATTTATATATATAGACATATATATATATATATATAAAGAATGCGTGTAACGGAAACTTGTATCCAAGAATTGAAGCATGGTGAAAAAGCATGATTTCACTAATTTAAAACTTGAATAAACTAAATAATCTTCTTTAATAGAATAACTTCCGAGTTAGCCTCAGTCTTGCTCTTGCTAATCAACAAAAGTCAAATAATCAGTAGCACATGCATGGTCACTTTTATTCAGTAATTCACCTGCGCGCAACCATTCAAGAAATTACTATAGCAATCATCAGTTTCGGTGTTGAAACTTGATTCATAGAAATTACACATCAAATAAGCAAATCAAACACCAATGATATATGTAATCAGTAAATTAAGTGACTAAGTGCATCATATTATGTTTCATCTACTCACAATAATAATGCTATGTAATTCCACTTATATACCTAAAATTTTAATATAATATCATCAATTTCAAAAGAGTTACTCCTTTAATTTATAGGGAAATAATATTATTAATTCCATGTATGCCAAGAAACAATGCTCGAGTTGCCTCCTTTGGCCCTTCACCCAAATCGTTTAAATGGATTTAGGAACTGAAACTATAAGTTCATACCACAAACACATTTCTAAGAAACAAAAATCATGACACTATAACATTCATGCAAAAAATTAGTATAGGCATAACTTAGAACTTTGATTCTTTGTGCAAAATTCACAAACCACTTCAGTGATGAAATTATAAAAATGTTTGTTTTAAACAAAAAAAATGAACTAAAAGTGAAATTACCAGAAATGAGTTCTTGACCAAGTAGCAAAAGGAAAGGCTGAACTCCCGAGTCCATGAATAATCCGTGCAATCACCTTGGGTGTAATTTTCACATGTGCGTTACTTTGGAGATAAATCTAATGTATCAGCATAGAATGAGAGATTAAGATTACCTAATAAAGTTCTTCCCCAGCAGATGCAAAAGTACAAAATTAATTGGGAGTTTTACCTCTATATCTGGTCTCAAAAATGGATTGAAAATAAAATCACATCTATATTAGTGTATTGCTATTAAAATGGCAAAAAACATAATTATTGGAATCAAGGCTGCTCAACGACATATATTGTCGCCATAATCAAATGCAAGAACTAGAATGATTAGGAATGAAATAATTCTTACCATAAATTATATTTCAGAGATTGATTTAGGGTTCTAGAGAAAATCCCCAATTCTCAAAATATTTCAATCTGTGGAGGGTAACTAGACGAAATAGCGGCGCGGCTACAGAAGCTCAACGGCGGTGACTCAACGTGGGCGAGACAACGGCGACTCCACGGTGGAGAGTCGACGGCGACGACACGATTGTGGTGAATTGGCGGCGGGACTCACTGGCCAATGTTTGATGTTAGGCTTGAAGTAAGATGAAGAAGAAGATGGATGCTCTGAGTCATCTCTTCCTGGAAGCCCTAATATGAGATGCAGGTCATCATTCTTAAAAATTGCCATGTTCTTCCAGAAGAAATTGATGTGGTGAATTCCTTTGCAGATTTTTGAACATTTTTCTGTGTAAATTGAAAATTGAATTGGAAACTACACTAAGCACACTAAATGAATTGGGGAAAGAAGGCTAAAAATGGGAGAGTACACAGATGGGTTAGAGAGAATTGTTTATTTTATTTTTAATTAATTTATTAACCTTTTGAATATAATAATATCAAACTAGAAGTATTATTTTTATTTCCCAATACAAATAGTTAACAATATTTTAGTGTAATTTTATATCAGTTTTAAAAAGTGTTATGTATATTTTATTATTTATAACAATTTTCATAACAGTGTTACAAAACTGTTATATATATTATATATAACGATTTATAATAAAGTGTTAGTAAGTGTTATGAAAAGTAAACAAACATAACAGTTTATCGTAAAACCATTATAAAAAAATAAAAAGACGCATATACATAATAACAGTTCGTAAAAAAATCGTTATCTATTCTATGTTATCTATGTCCATTTTTCTAGTAGTGTTACTAAATATTAGTCACATTAATTATAACTGCACTATTCATACTAATTATCCATATTTTTTTTATGCTTCTACATATCATCTACCTTATCTAATGCACCGTAATTTAACAACCCTATTATAAAATTTTGAACAGATAATTATTTTATAATTGAATAATTTAAATAATAATATAATAAAATTAATTTTATTATCTTTAATTATTATCGTGCATTGCACGGGTGCACAAACTAGTATAATAAATACTACAAACACTTGATCGTAGACATTTTTCGACAAAACAAACTGTTGATAAATTTTAAAACTCATGTACCATAAAGAACAAAAGTAGAAACACATAAAATTAATTACTCTCAATTTACAAGAATAACTTGTATTTATTTTGTTTTTGTGCTAAACCGCTCTCTTATTCTTCTTTGTTTTTGTAGGGTTTTGTAGTACTTTTAAAATTACAGAGAAGATGAGGATTTTTATTTTTGCATCATCTTTCCTTCTTTTTAGGGGGCTACGATTTCTTTTCGAAGATCAATTGCACACGAGAGTTATAACTTATGAGGATATAGCAATGCATTTATTTTATTTTATTTTATATGTTAAATGAGGGGCAATACTTAGAAATTTAGTGGCTATATAAATTATCGGAAGACTTAAGTCTCCATTTTCATTAATTTATTTTGTCTCTTTCTTGAGCCATTTTTTAATAACTATATAATTTAGAGGGTAAACATTTGAGTATTTGGTTCGACTTCAAAAATCAAATCAAACTAAATTAATTTTCGAATTGAAAAAAAATAATCAAACCAAATCAAAAACTCAAATTAAACGAACCAAAATAACTAATTTTATTTCGGTTTGTCCAAATATTTTATTTCATAATTAATTTCGTTCAATTTTAATAATAATTAATTATTAAAATCTCATATGTATATATGTATTTAATAACTTCTATGTACTTGAAACAAAAATCAACTTTAAGAGATTTAAAATTAAAAATTATAATAAAAATAATCAACATATCTTCAATAATTTTCAAGTTTCAAATGAGTTTCAAATGATAACCACATATTGCATAATTTATTAAATATTATAATTTTATTTATTGTAAATCTAAAAAATATCAGAGTATTACATTTAGTTTCCTACATAATGTTTAAAATATTGAAATATATGATAAAATATAACTAAAAAGAAATAAATATATATGATAAAATAATATTATTTGAAAGTGTATCACCTACTCTAAATAGTTGTTGCGGAAGCTAAAATGAACACAAGAGATAATTTTATGTAGGCTGTGTTAATGAACAACCTACACGGCAGCCTTTACGGCTAGAAAGAATTATCAAAATAAATGTTGTGTTGTTTACAATGTTACGGACAACAACAACAACAACACTTCTTACTAAAATACTAAAAGTATGATCTTCTAAGACAAAGATCACACGTACTAAACTACGATATAAATCTGCAAAAGTGTATATCAAAAACGTCTCATATCATCTCAAAATCCGCACTCAACTTAATGAATA
>JAPKLX010000008.1:5945843-6047799 GCA_026898415.1 Leonotis leonurus
TGGTCTTCCCTCTAGTCTTTGAGTATCCTTCAAGTCTTCACGTGTCTTTTAAGAGACGCCAAGTCAGCCTTCCACGTGGTTGTGGAACTGGATGCTGAGTCACTGCCAAATCAGCCTTCCACGTGGCTGTGTACCTGGATGTTGAGGTCAACAACAACATTCCTGTGAAGAAACACAAAAACACACATGTTAGGTCAACATCCCAAATAACATCAAACTTAAAATACCTAACATTATTTAATAAAAATAAAAATATATTATAATAGTAACAAAATAATTCGTTTTTTCGGTTTTTCGATTTAGTTTTGATTGAATCCAAACCAAACTAAATTTTAATTCGGATTAATAAATAAAACCAAATAAAACCAAAAAAACAAAATAACCAAATCAAATATAATGTTTCGGTTTGGTTCGCTTTAATTTTTGGGATTTAGTTAATTTTGCTTACCCGTAATATAACTTGTGGAAACTTGTAGTCTGAATTATTTATATCCGAACAATCTAATGTAAAGCGAAAGAGGAATCCAATTTCATTTCTTGAACTTTAATTCGTCTATGACCCCATCATATATGTGATGAATAGTTACGGTAAAAAAACTTAGAAATTTGATGGAGTTAATTTGATCAAAAGTCGCATACTCTATTCCACATTATTCTGGAACAAACTAAGGTGATCGACAAGTTTACGTGTTGGTGGAGGGGCTTCTAAGTGGATATAATCATACATGACATTTGCAAATGGTCCAAACTGTGCTGGCCCATACTTGTTCACTTGTGTTAAGAATATCTTGTTCTCTCCCTCAACAAACTTTTCACCTTCTACCATAGTGCTATAGAAATGGTACAAACCTCGAATCCCATGTCTTGCCACTGCGTTGTCATGCCCTATCTTCCCCGTCATGAAATATGGGGGCGATTTTTGATCATTCAAACGTACCTTAAGACAACATGCATAAACAGTTACTAATGACAATACTAGCAAAATTCGAAATATGAATTTCTTATATTATTAGTAGTAGGAAAAAGTAAAAGTCGTTACTTGTAAATTTGCTGCATTGGCTGATGCAAGGGCCAGTTGAAGAGTGTAGTTTGCTCTTTTGTCAACGGTTTTGAGGTTGAACACTATTTGCCATGTTGCCGCCTCATATTGTGTATCGTTCACTTTCCTTAAGTTTTGATAATAGTTATATAAGAACATATCAAATGATATACACTAGTCTTTAGATAAAAATTATAAATTAATTCCCTGTGTCCCACAATTGTTGGCCCAAAAGTGAATAAAACACTTACAGTTTTGATCAAACGTGACCAACATTAGTGGGATGAAGAGAGTACTATATATATAATACCTTGTAACATGTGCGAAAAACCAATCTTTCTTATAGTTGCTAGTTCCAATTGTGAAAACAAGGTCCTTTTTTGGATACAAATCTGTGTAACGGTCCCAAAGTCCATATTGTCTGAACCTATAAGCACAAAAGAGAGTGATTAAGATAAGAACTTTATTAGACTTAATGAGCAGCACTGATCTACCAAAATATGAGGTTGGGACGAACTTCTCTACAGGAAGTTTATATGAGTGAATTTTGAATCTTGAAGGAGGATCTGGAATAAAAAACTCGGCAGCAGATCGATCGGGAATCCCGATCTCCCACAAAGTTACACCATTTCTCGGAGGTTTGAACACAACATCTTTAATTTTGACATTGGATCCGCGAGTAATGTTGATGTCAGAGTTATACTTGTAGTTTCCAACAAATCCAGGAACCCATCCAAATAAGTTGTAAGTTCCAGGAATCACATTCTTTATCACAAAATTCCCTTTTTCATCAGTTTGTGTCCAAAATTGGTACCCCTGTAATTGAAGTAGTGTTAGGTCACATACTACATTCCTTTTCAAATTTGATTAAAAATTAGTGTGATGAAACCTTATTTTCAACTTGCCAAGACCCAGCGGGTCCCACTGGTGCCAAGCCCACATAAGCTAAAGCTGTGGGCACAGGATTTTTACTAACGAACCTATCAATTAATATTAGACAAAAGATGAATTTTTTTTAACAAAAAGCATAGATTATATAGCATGTAATATTTAGTTTGGAGTTAAAAAGAATAAAGTAGGAAGCAAAAGAGTGCACCAGTCATGAACTAGAAATTGACCCGTAAGAGATCCCCTTTGGTCGGATTTAAGGAATTCTTCCGAACGTGGGAAATTATATGGCCAATCAGAAACCTCCTTATGCATCTAATAAACGAACCAAAAACAGAAATTAACAAATAAAATTTTATCCACCAAATAAATAAATAAAATCTATGTAATGCACGAAATCGTGATTTTATGTTAAAAATATATACCCTTAGTTTAGCATCATTCCAAAGGACAGAGGGATGAGTTTGGGCCGAAGCGTCGGAATTGAGATAAACGTAAATAGGACCAAAAACCTTTTTCCAGTAGTCTTCACTCTCAAATATTACATCAATATCTTGTCCAGCATAATGTCTACTAATAAACATCTACACATATATATACATACATCATACATGTAAGTAATGGTAGCATTAACATAATATTCTAATTTGAATTATATTTTTGAAGTGTTTGATCATATGATTGCATCAAATAGTTACCGAAAGCAGAGTTGGGCCAACATGAGCAGTGAGATCTTGTTTGATTGGCCCACCTGTCCTGAATTCATTACTTGGAGTTATTATCCAAAACCCAATTGGGACTTTGTCATTGCTAACCCATCCATGCACTTTATTGTCCTTATTGTCGCATGAGTATAAGTATTTGTCGTCCACCTATATCATCACATCACTCATATTAACAATAGTTGAGTATTATTTTTATTTTCTCATTCATTTTAATCAATTAGTACCTCTCCATCGAAATCGGGATTAGTACATTTTTTTAAGAGAACGGCTTCCTTGAAAGCAAGAAATTCCCCAGATTCACGATCTTTAGCCGTTGGCATTAGCCTTTGCCTTTCATCAGACATAGCCATGTAATCAAACCTATATACATATATTTATTGTTACTATCATCCAGATTTCTTGCTATATCGAAATATTAAAAAAAACATTGATTTAAGGATGTTCTTGTAGAATATTAATGTTTGAATGAAGGATGAACATAACATGCAAAATAGATTAGAGGAAAGTTAAGGATCGTACCTGTGTTTGTTGAGCTTGAAAACAATTCTTCCTTCTTGAATAATAAAAGAAGGCCATCCTTTTAAACGTTCGAGCACAGCATAGGTATAGAATCCAGGGGACCCACGCAGCATAACATATCTGTTTTAATTAATTGCCATTATATTGATCAAATCCAATCTATATATATATATAAACTAGGTATTGCACCCGTGTTATGCACGAGATTATTTATTTATAAATAATTTATGCATAGAAATATTTAAAGAAAATAAAAATATTGTAATCCAATTTTATTCGGTAGTTTTAGAATCGTAATCGATAGTCTTATTCTCAATTGTGACTATATTGAGGACAATTCGGTTACAGTTTCAAAATTTGAGAACCGTGATCACCAATTTGAAATAATAACTTTGATTTATTTTACCTTATTCAATTTATTTCTTATTTTATAAAGGATCATTTTTTATTAATTCATAACAATACACTAAAATTAACAGATAAGAGGATATTACATAACTATTTAAACATATGTGTATATTGATTAAAATTCATAATACATATATTTGAAGTCATTATTATTTGTAGTTAGATTTTGTTGTGAAATTTTAATTTTGTTATGTAATAATAAATATTTGACATAATTTTATGTAACAACAAATTAATAATTTGAAGTCAATTACAAAGTTATCATTAAAAATTGATTTTCAATTTTAGTACAAATTTGTGTAGTAGTTATTGTTTAAAAATTTATTTTTAATATATTAAATTATATTAATTTTAAATATAATTTTGATAAAATTAGTTATCACAACATATAGTACCACATTGTTATATATATTTCATATATCACAACTATATTAATAATTATATATTAATTAATTTAGTAATATATGTATTTTAATTTTAGGAGGCAAAGGTTATAGAAGACAGAAAATAAAAGTAGTTATTTGTTTAAATTTTAAAAAATATATAATTTAATATATTTAATATTTATATAATTTTGGCCAATAACGTTAAAATTATCTACAAATAAAGCTAGTAAATTAATAAGTTGAAATTATTTAATTCAATATATTTAATATTTATATATAACTTGTACCGTGTAAATTAATAGAGCTCCTATATGGAATGACTATTTGTATTTCACTCTATGTTTTACTATTAAATTTAGCATTTAATTAATATTTATAATAATACATTATAATTAATATTTTTTGAAAAACTATACTCCTTCCGTCCCACTTATTTAAATTCATTTACTTTTGACATTCATTCCAATATTTAGTTGTAATAGTTTTTGAAGAACATGGTTTGTGCTTAAAAATTTGCTAAATAAAGAAATGTGTTTAAATAAGTGAGACGGAGTCGGTATATGTTAGTGTTGAATTTATCAATTATACAAATAATTATAATTATTAGTATTAAATATAAAAAACAATTATAAACTCTGATCAAATATGACAAGTTTTTAGTACTAAATAAAAGACTAAAAGATATAAGAAAATAAAATTAAGAAAACATATTAGATAACATTGAAATTTTATAGTAAAAATAGATTGGACAGTATATCTAATTCGCCCTTTCTGCATAGTATTAAAATATATTATAAAGAGTATTCACCTTCATAATTAGGAACATTATATATATATATATATTATATGTATAAGAATATGTATATATATAATTATTTTCAATTTATTAATGTGTTATAATTTTTTATATTAATTTCATATTTTATATAATATATATCAAATTAAAGGTATTGTCAAGGTCTTTAATTTAATATGCATAATATTGTAAATATTTTTACGAACAAAATAAAATAATTTTAGGAGAAAAGTGTTATAGGAGAGGGAAAATAAACCATAAAGTTTATAAAATATTAAAAATTAATTTATTCATAATACGTAAGCTAAACCCTAAAGTAAATAATAAAATAAATCGTAAACTCTAAACCCTAAAATAAATTTTAAAACCTAAACCGGATTCAGTGTGTACATGTATGTTATGAATTGTTTAATATTCTAACTTATCTTGCTGCTCTATTGGCTAACAATATAGCCTTTGTAATGAAAATGTATTGAGATCAAATCCTAATAATGTCAATTTTTTAATTTAATAGTTATATAATTTTTGCCATTAAAATCGATTGCAATTGATACTTCCTATTTTATATTTATAGAGATTATATTTAAGAGCAGTAGTAATTAACTAATCACCTTTTATCGATGTTTAAAGGAGCAAGTGTGCCTGTAGGAGACGACCATGTTCTGGTGAATGAAATCTCAATTTGATTTTCATCGTGTAATATTACCTTGAAATTTGTTCCTTCCAAGCTGCACAACAAGATTACTTAATTAGGTTTTCTCTTGAAAATATATGTATTCACTAATTAAATTATGAATCTTGATGATTATGTTTACTCACTTGTCAATATTAAGGATACCTCCTTCTACCTCATTCCAAGCAACATCCCAATGCCTACCAATTTTATAAGTCCAATATCACATAAAAAAAAAACAACCCTCGTATTGATCTAGGAAAGCCCAATTAATGACTTGATAAATATTTTAACTAACTACAAGAGCATATTAATCAATGAGTACGATATAAAATATTTTGGGTATGATATTAATTAATTGGTTGCTGCATACAAAATTGATAAATTAGCAAATGTTACCCTCTATCTGTTTCTTTATTTTCACTTAGAAGCAAATTCTGACTTCCTTTGTATGTTACATTTGTGACAGAACCGCCTGATGAGGTTAATGTGATGCTAACTATTCCATTACTCATTACAACCTGCAATGAGACTATGATATATGAATTAATATTATACATATATAATGAAAAATATACACCATCAGTTCTACTATTTTTTGCCTCAATAGTCAATAAAAATATAGGTCAAATGAGACTAAGAATAACGGTCCAAATGGGGTATAATACTCCATCAGTCCCACTAAAAGTGGCGTAGTTTGACCAAAAAATTCTAACGGATTTGGTCAAACCAGACCACTTTTAATGGGACGAAGAGAGTACTATGATTGCTAAGGTTTTGTGTACATGGTTAGGCTGTTGAACCAAGCGCAATGGAGATGGCGAACGAGCTTCAATTGTATCATCCAAAACCATTCCTCTGCAATCAATCAAACACAAAATTTTTGATATGTTTACGAGTAAATGCAAATGCAATAGGAAATTAAATAGAATAATCACCTCTTAATAATCTGAGAATGAATAGGTACAAATAATAGATGCAAAACCAATCCCACACACCATAAGGTGAAGCAATTTCTAATTGGTCGCAGCTTCATCAACCTTTTCATTTCTTGCATATTTCTCATTATTATTATATTTTTACAAAAAATTAAGCTGCGTGCATGGACTAACTACTTTTAATCTATAAGCAATATCATAAACTATGTATCTTGTCATGAACAAACATGGATAACATTATCATATATTTATACAACAATTTGTTTGTCTACTCATGTTATTAGAGGCAGAAGGCTTTTCTAATATCAGATTTTGGACATCTTATTACGGTACTCTTATTCAGTGCTAGAAATAAAGAATGCCTTTAAAATGTCAAAGATTTGTTAAATGTAACTATGTGTTTATTTTATTTGTAATCTAATGCATGTAAATCACAATGAATTATTATGGCTGCAAGTATATGCTACATATCTTGTTTATTATTTTCTTAATCTCCATAATAAACATACACACGCATACCATACTTATATATATTTTCTGAATATTGAACAACAACTACATACTCATAATAATATTTTGACCGACTTTTTTTGTGTTTCTTTGATTTTTGGGGCATACTAATTATTAAATAATATTTTAATATACACTTGTCGCGACCTTAGAAGCTAGATATTATATTTTTAATTATTATTCAATGAAAAATATAGAACGAGTATATTTTTTAAATTTTTGCTGGAGTAAGAAAATAACAGGTAGCGACAGTTTTGGTTGCACATCACGAGTTGCTGCACATCGCTAATAATAGGCCACAAACTGCAAACTGCAAACTACAATTTGTAGATGATCTTTTATTATTTTCAAGACGTGAGATGAATCTGCTTTCATACGTATAAAGACAAGATAGTTGTAGATAAAAAATCAGATCAGAACCTTTCCTAAGTGTAAGTGCATGAGCCTCCGCCATGTCCACCGAAAAATAGGCGAAGCGATAAAAAGAAGAGTAAAAAGGGAAGTTTGTTTTATATCTTACATTCAATCCAATGTAGGATTACGAAATACAATGATATGATAAATAATTACATATATAAATTGTATGTCATGAGAGTAGGAGTGTCAATATCGTGAAGAATCGGTACTGAATCGGGAACCTGTTATCGAGTACCGATTTTTCAATAAAAATACCGGTTATTGGTTCCTAATTTTTAAAAAATAATGGTACTCGGATAATCGGTACCGGACATGGTATCGGTTTAAAAAATTAAATATTAAAAAATATATTTTTTATATTTATTTAAAAAATATTATGTGTTTACAAAATTAAATTTAATTATATCGATATTGAATTATTATTGATTTAAATTAATGTTTTTAAAATAAAAAAGGTTTATCACCTGGTTTTATTGATTAACCGATAAAAAAAAATCGATTTTAACACCAATTTCTATAATTTTAAAATTTTCGATTTTGATTAACTAGTACACGATTGACACCCTATATGAGAGATGAGAGGATATCTAGAAATAAAACACAAATTATGTACAAATCTTATCCAACATGAATACTTTTTTAGTCGTGGTATTTTCAATTACCCTTTTAGATGTAGGGCAATATCTAAAGCATAAATATTTATTGAAATAATGAGTATAAATATTTAAATTTGTCTGGAAAAGTCACCTGAAGAACACGTGGCTGACAATTGTATATAATTTTTTAAAATTTAAAAATAAATTTAGTGCGGCCTAATCCACCAAAATTACTGACTCTAGCAAATTAACAATAACATCTAATATTCGTATAAGTCGGTTCCTCTTATCTTGTACTTTTAGCTACTTTTGTTAGGCACACTAATTAATAAATTTCAATTTGATTGAACTTATTGAGTATATATTTTATATTATGATTATACATTATATGAAATTAATTAACACTTATGATGGGTAGCTCGGAGGCATGCATATGTACAATTGATTATGGAATAGGAATCTAGTTAGTTTGTGTCGATTCATATAAATCAGACCTAAAGTCTACATATGCAAGTTGCTTCAATGGGTACTTGTGTGTGTACATCAATATTAATGAAAAGTACGTATAGTTTGACTCTTATAATATATTAATTGATGCAAAATAATATATAAATAAATAGAAGGAAATACTTTCAATTGATTAATCAAGAAATATGCGTAATTGTAATTTATCCCCGACCTTCATTTTATTCTGTCTTAATGTGTCCGTAATCATGTATCATGATCACTGTTGGTCCCGAAACGAGTGAACTGAGTGTATAGGTGGGGGGGGGGGGGGGAAAACACCAGTCAGATTTTACAAGTTTAAAACTTTTTGTGTCTCCTGAACTGAAGGGAGGTGTTTCAGTTAGAGTGATGAACTTTCAGATATGAATCCTTCAGTCTACACTGAGTGTTGGACTGATGGACTAATATCTTAAGTGTGCGGAATGTGGTGGCTTTAAATCTTTAACTCGTTTGTTTCAGAAATACTTAATGCAATGTTTCTCTTTTCAATTAATCAATATTCAGTTGATGTGAGATAAAGAATATGGAATACTGAAATTAAATGAGAGAGAGAGACAAGATTTGGTTTGCGTGGTTCGGAGATAAAAACTCCTACGTCCACGAGTACTCGATGTTAGTCGAGGGTTTCCAACTTAATGGAGATGAAATAGTTCTTACAGTGATCAACCACGGTGGGTTAGATATACAGATTTATCTGATCACTTCTAGCTTCGAAATTAATCTAATGCTAAACTATTCTTCGGTTACAAACTGATTGCTAAGAACACTAAGAGATAGAATTTGAATGTTTTGGTGTTCTGGACTGAAAGCTTGAAATCTTGAGAGCGATGGTAGCAATAGCGAGTTGATAGCAGGGGTAACCGATGTCTTGAAGTGTTGAAGCAGCGGGATATATATAGTGCTCTCTCAAAGATATAGCCGTTGTGAGATAGAGCTTTAATTTGAATTCTTCCCGTTGGAGTCTTCGTCCTTTTTGCCATTTTTGGTGTCTGCAGAAAGATTGTGTTTACCTATTGAGATTTTTGCCATAAAAGGAAATACCTACGAACTAGGCTAACACTCAGTGAAAACTTCAGTTTTGGACTTCAGTGCAGAACTTCAGTGGAGAGCTTCAGTGAGGGCTTTCAGTACTGAACTTCAGTGGAGAGCTTTAGTGAAGGCTTTCAGTACTGAACTTCAGTTTAGAGCTTCAGGATGGACTTTCAGTACTGGACTTTAGTATGGCAAGGACAACTTCTAACTTCAACTTCAAAACTTCAGGACAGACTTCAGTGGAGAAGGTCCTTCAGTTTTGGGATAACTTGAATCTTCAGTGGAGATGTCCTTCAGTGTACCTGAAAAATTTAGAACTCCCTAACATATGAGTTCTTAGACAAAATACTAAGATTCAGTACTGGTCTTACTACATCTTTCAGGGGAGGTATTGGAATCTGAATCATAACACTTATAAATATTTTTCCCAACAATTTCCCCTTTTTGATGATGTCAATACCTAACCTGAAAAACATCTATCTAAGTTAAGAAATTCCCCCTAAACTGGAGAACACTTAAACTAAAAGAAAAGATGGGTTAGTAAATCAGTTAGGCATATCAAACCAAAAAAATTTGAATGTAATCAGAGCCTGGACATCTAGATGATTGTCATCAGGTTGAGATCAAGAGAGACAAAAGATTGCATTTCATTCATTAATGATTTCAGTACAGATTTGATTTTTAGATATAGAATGAAATACACAGAATTTTCAGATCAAAAGGCACGGCAACTGAGATTCCGTCCTTGTCTTTTACTGGGTTTATTCCTTGTCATCATCAGTCAATTCAATTTCAGGAGTATCAGCCCTTTCTTCATTTTCTTCTTTGGCTTCTTCTTCTTCATTTGTTGGCACTGGGTTTTCAGGTTGCTGTCCTTCCCCCTTATTAGCATCAGCAATAGGTTCAGGAGGGGACTGATCAGCAATCCAAGGTAGAGGTTGAGTAGCTGGAAATTGATATGGAATGTCATGGGCAGTTGCAATGTTTTGGCAGAAGCGTTCAATGTGGGTAAGGCGTGCTCGGCAGTCAGAGATGACACGATCAGCATCTGAATTTTTGGATAATCTTTTGCGCACAGTGGTGCAAGCCTTCATTGCTGAAGAAGTTGCAACATCGGCTATGGACTTTGCTCGCTCAGCCAAGACAAAACTGGAGTCAGCACGTTTCTTGGCTGTCCTCAGGCGGGAGCGTTGGCGAGCTATGGATTTGCCGTGATCAGTACAGAGTGAAGATAGCTCTTTGTAAGCGTTGTCAAAATCTGATTGAAGAGAAGCAGTGTTGGCTCGGTTGTGGTTGCAAGAGATGATGAGCTTTTTGATCTGGGAGGAGACAGGAGTGCGTGCGTTGAGCTCTTTTTGAACTGAATCAGTCAGTATAGGTAGTTGAGATTTCAGTGCAAGCTGAATCTGATTTGGAATGTCAGCACATAGAGCAGAAATCTGTTTCTTCAGTTGAGCATTCTCCTTAGTCAGCACATCAATAGTTTTCTGAAATTTAAGAGAGTATGCAGCCAGTTGTTCTGAGTATGTAGCCTGGAGAGTGTTGACAATTGCAGTTGTTTGGTTGACCATGCGTGAACTCTCAGCATCCAAATGCTTCTTGAGTTTAGAGGCAACAAAAAGACGGTGTGCTTCAATAAAGGCACCTTCTGAAGACTGAGCTTCAGGAAAAGTAGATTCAGTAAAAGAAGGCACCAGGGCCATGGACTGATTTGGAGCAGAAGTGGAAGGACCTGCAGAAGATGTCCTTCGAGTATACACACGCCCAGCTGAAAACTCAGCCTGGGCCAGTTGGGCCTCAATAAATGCCTCAGCATTCAGAAATGCGTCATGGGCGTCAGAAAATTGAAAACAAGTTTTTAGCTCAACCTCTTCCATAAAAAATGAGCTCATCCCGTCGAGTTGAATTTTGTACTCCAACGCCTGGGAGTCCAAAAATCGGATAGTACGCCATGTCCAAAGGCGTTGGCAGAGTTGGGTAAGGTGGGGATGGTTGAAAAGTTCAGGAAAGGTGGCGGTGAGGTGTTGGATGGATTGCAACTCTATATGATTTAGATATTGTTGGGCAGGAGTTGCAATGGGGTCAGAGGGTGTAGAGGTGGAGGCATGCGTGTGAGTGTCAGTACGGGGTATTTCAGTTTCAGGTTCAATGGGTGGTTGAGTTGGAGGTGGAGGTGGAGAAGTTTCAGTTGGGGGTGAAGAAGGTTGAGTTGGGGGTGGTGAGAGGGGTGATGGTTCAGGTGAAGAGTAAATAGTGGTAGGAGAGGGAGACTTGGTCTGGGGTTCAGGTGATGGGGATTTGTATGGGGATTTGGGCTGGGGTTCTTGAGTTGGAAAGGCTTGATGTATTTCAGTGAAGGAGGGAGTGGGTATAATGGTTGGTGGTGGAAGAGTTTCAGTGGGAGGGGTGTCAATTTGAGTTTCAGGAAAGGTGGGTGTGGTTTCAGGCTGGGAAGTTTCAGTGGGAGATGGATTGGAAGGAGAGGGTTGTGAGGAGATGATGATAGGTGCAGGTTGGGGTGAGGAGAGGTGAACCACGGTTTCAGTGGGGGTGAGAGGGGGTGAAGGAGATTTAGGAGGTGTGGGAGGCAAACCTGAAGGTCGATGAGTGAGAACTTGGGTAAATGTGAGGGTGTCTTCAGGCGAGAGTTGTCTTTGAAGATCAGCAGTCAGTACAAGCGAGCGACAAGGTCGCTTGACCAGCTTGAATTGAGGTGCCTCGTCCTCAGATGGTGGAGGTGAAGGTGGTGGAGAGTCTTCGTCAACCAAAGCCAATGCTGGCTTCTTCAGCTTCAGGGGGCGTTTAGGAGGATTTCTCTTCCTCTTTGTCTTGATTAGACTGACCTTGGGAGGTGAGGATGGAGCTGCTTCATCGTAATCCTCGACAGCAGTGATGGGATCCACCTCAGGTGTTGGAATTTCACTTTCCAACTGAATGGCTCTTACTTTCCCATGCATGAAAGTAAGAACTTCCAGGTTCGAGCTGAACAACAGCTTTTGCTCAAAGGGTGTGAACCCTGGAAATAGTTTTTCAGCATTTTTGAAACGCATCTCAAGCAGTACTGACACCTTGGTAGCAAGGTTCAGTGTTTCCGTTCCAACCATTGTAATTCCATCATTTACTTCCTTCAGCTTGTGAGCCTCTGCCAGTAAAAGATCCTCCATGACGGAGACCCAGTTGGATCCATCAGATTCGTAGATGCTGCGCATCAAACTAAGCTTATGCCAGCTTAATTGCTCATAGGAAGACTTCTTCCCCAAAATGCACATCTGAACTACGTCGAGCAGTAGACGAAGTTCAGGGCGGAGCAATCCTTTGTTGTTGTTAGCAGTACTGAATGGTTTTGGTTGACCATCAGCTTGGATCTCATCAAAGAAGGCTTGAATATCTGCCTTATACTTCAGGAACTAGTTGGGGTTCTTCTTGCCAGTGTTTATCAGTTTGAAAACTGACTGGAGCATCTCCGTGACATTGATGGAGACTGGCTTCTTCTCAATAACTCCAGTCTCCTTGTTCTTCACGCGAACTTGAAGGGAGGACATGAGGTGTTCACCTTCATAACCCAAAGAGATATAGAACAGCACTACCTCTTCAGAATATATATTAGTAGGGCGAAGAGTGGTGAGAGTGTCTAGATTCGCCGACTTAATCAGTTCAAAAACTGACTTGGCTTGGTCCACATCAGTTTGTGAGTATATGGCCGTGGGCTCGGAGAAAATCCTTTGACTAAGTTGTGACAGAGTTAGTGCAGGAGGAAGTGGTTTCTTGCCCATGTTGATAATCTGAAAAGATGAAACCAGACATTATTAGTTATGAGAAATTTTCAGTCTGTATGAGATAATGTATCTAATCATTCAAAGCAATATAAGATACATACATTTGAGAATGAAAATAACATAGAGAGATTATCAACAAGTAGAGAGCACACAGATTCAGTAAGCAGAGAGCACGAGATCGAGATAGAGAATGAGAGAGTTTTAGCGAAAGGCTTGAAGTGAGGGCAGACGCAAAAGTGTTTAACCGTCGAGAAGATGAAGTTATATATAATTAAATCAACGGTTGGATGTATGGTATGTTTACTGAAATCGAAGATCAGGGTTTAACCACGTAGCCTATACTTAGGTTGGGCAGGAAAAGATGATGCGTAAACTGCATGTGCGACGTTTGACTAGCCCTAAAGTCTAAATTTCTAAAATAAGTACTCAAGTATATTCGCTTTACACTGTTCAATTCTGATACGCATTTAATGCGAGAGATAGCGTATCATATAAGTTGCGAAAAATGAGGTACGCTAAATTATAATTGCGATATTGACATTAAGTTCAGAAATAAAGAGAGCAACACTTAGAGCAATAAATGCGAAATAAATACAAGTGTTGAGCTTCAGTTGGTGATACTATCAACTGACTGACTCCCTTTCAGTGGTGACTTCAGATTCTGAAGTGCTTCAGTTTGAGCTTCAGATCTTGTTGTGCCACGTGTGCTTCTTTCAGTGTTGACTTTGTTAACTTTGTTTGACTTTGTACACACTTCAGTGGGCTTGTGACTTTCAATTTGTACTATAGATGATTTTCAGTTTCTTGTCACGTGTACATACTTCAGATTTGACCTTGTAAGAGCTTCAGTGGCCATGTAACTTCAGATTTTGAGAGTATGTTAAAGCTTGTTCTGAAATCTTTCAGTTGAAGTAACATCATGGACTTGGCCTTTGTAAAACTTCAGTTTCTGAAGTTCTTTCAGTTGGTTACTTCAGTGACCTGCAATGTTAGTTTAAACATGTATTTTGCAATGTGGGATGATTTGTTATCTGAGATAACTATATAGAGTTACTCAGAATGTGATCATCACATTGTTTTGAGTCTTATTATGATCCAGACTTCAGTATACTAGGAATACTAAGTCAATGAATCTTTAAGACATCAGTTGAATAGGGTTAGGGATGTACCTTTAGTGAATACATTCAGGAGAGGTCTGGATTTAGTAGGCCAAGTCTTCCACTTAGCATCTTGAATCTAGCTTCTTCTAGTGGCTTGGTGAGAATGTCTGCTTGTTGAATGTCAGTATGGATCTTCTCTATGATGACATCCTTCTTTTCAACGTGATCTCGTATGAAATGATGTCTGATGTCCACGTGCTTGCACCTTGTATGTAGAACTGGGTTCTGAGTAATGGCAATGACACTTGAACTGTCGCAATAAATTGCAACCTGAGTGGTAGGCACTTCATAGTCTCTGAGTTGTTGTTTAAGCCAGATAATCTGAGAGCAGCAACTCCCAACAGCCATGTATTCAGCTTCAGTGGTTGATGTAGCAACTGAAGTCTGTTTCTTGGAGAACCAACTAATGAGCTTGTTTCCCAAGAACTGACAAGTACCTGAAGTGGATTTCCTATCCAACTTGCAACCTGCAAAATCAGTATCAGAATAACCAGTTAGTTCTAAATTATCATCTGAAGGATACCATAAACCAAGATTGGGTGTGCCCTTTAGGTAGCGCAGAATCTTCTTGGCAGCTTCCATGTGTGACTCCTTTGGATTGGCTTGATAGCGTGCACACACTCCTACTGCAAATGTGATGTCTGGCCTGCTGGCAGTGAGATATAGAAGGGATCCAATGATTCCTCTATACTCAGTTTGGTTGACTGGCTTTCCTTCAGGATCTGGTTCCATCTTTCCATTTATGTTCATTGGAATCTTCACTGATTTGCTATTCTGAAGGACAAATTTGCTGATCAGTTCCTTTGTGTATTTGTCTTGGTTGATGAAGATGCCTTCAGGGGACTGCTTGATCTGGAATCCTAGGAAGAATCCCATCTCTCCCATCATTGACATTTGATACTGAGTCTTCATCAACTTGGCAAACTTGTCACAAAGTATATGATACTTCGAACCAAATATAATATCATCAACGTAAATCTGAACGATTAATATGTCTCATTTATACTTGATTGTGAATAGAGTTCTATCCACTGATCCTCGCTTGAAACCTGAATCAATAAGAAAAACAGACAAAGTGTCATACCAAGCTCTAGGAGCTTGTTTCAGCCCATAAAGAGCCTTGTGTAGCTTATACACTTTGGTGTAGTCAGTTTCAAATCCTGGTGGTTGCTCCACATAGACTTCTTCCTTCAGTACGCCATTCAGGAATGCACTCTTTACGTCCATCTGGTAGACTTTGAACTTCATGTGAGCTGCATAGGCGAGAAAGAGTCTAATGGCTTCCAATCTAGCTACTGGTGCGAAGGTTTCATCAAAGTCAATGCCCTCTTCTTGGCAGTAACCTTTGGCAACCAGTCTAGCCTTGTTTCGAACAACTTCTCCTAGCTCGTCCTTCTTGTTCTTGAAGACCCATTTCACACCAATAACACCTTGATGCCTAGGACGATCCACAAGTTCCCAAACTTGGTTCCTAGTGAATTCATTCAGTTCCTCTTGCATCGCAGAGACCCAGTTAACATCTTGAAGGGCTTCCTGAGCGTCCTTGGGTTCAATGTTGGAGAGATAGCAGCTGTGTAGAAAATTTTCATCTGAAAATAGTGCAACATCTGCTCTTATCATCAGTTGTTCTTCAGTGGTGGAGTCAGTAGGAGGCTCAACGGTGGCTAATGGCTGGACCATTTCTGCTTGAATATGATTCCTCGTTTGAACTCCTCTTTGTAGACTTCCAATCACTGAGTCAGTAGGGTGATCTTCAATCCATCTTCTTCTTCTACGCATGTCTTCTTCAGTGATGATCATTAAGTCCATCCTTTAAGTAGGAGGAGGTGTAGTTACTGAAGGGCTTTGTTGAAATGGATTGAAATCTTCTTCAGTCTGAGGGTTTGTGCTTGTTCCCCCTTGATTGTTGGCTCTAACATATTCAGTTTGTTGAATTTCCTGCAAGATAGCTTTATCTGAACTGGCCATTATATTGTTAGTAGTAACAGTTATAGGAATATTGACTAGGTTAGGACAGTTACTCCCTGAAGTTGGTGATGGAATCTCAGTAGTGAGATTTTCTGAAAGTGTCCGGACTTCAAGTAGAATCTGAACATCAATGAGATCTTCAGATTGGATGTCTTCTTTTGTAAATGGAATCTCATTGGTGAGATTTTCAGTATCAGTAGGAGAAGAGTATTCAGTTTCAGGCGCTGCTTCAGGCGCTGGAGTCCTATCTTCAGTTTCTGAAGTTCTGACTTCAGTGGACTCCTTTCCTGGATCCAATCTGACATTTGTGTCTTTAGTAGATGTATTCTCTTCATCATCTTCTTCTAAACTCCAGATGAGAACCTCCTTTGAATGTTGAACTGAAGGAGTTAGGTTCAGATTCTGAAATCCCTTAGTAATGACTTCAACTTGATTCATCCTGTACTCAAAAATAGATTCATCAAAAATAACATGAGGTGTCATTTTCACTACAAGGCTATGCTTATTAAAAACTCTATAGGTAGCACTCTCCTCTGAGTATCCAAGGAAAAATCCTGGATCTGCTTTGCCATCAAAAGTTTTTAATTGGGTTTTGCCATTGTTGTGAATATAACACTTACAACCAAAAGCACGAAAATATTTAAGAGTAGGCTTCCTGTCATTCCATAGCTCGTATGGGGTTTTCCCTTGGCGTTTGGTGAGAAGTGATCGATTCTGAGTGTGGCAAGCTGTGTTGATGGCTTCAGCCCAGAATTTATTTGGAATTCCTGAAGTGTGTAGCATTGTTCTTGCAGCTTCCTTTAGTGATCTGTTCCTTCTTTCTGCTACGCCATTTTGTTGTGGAGTTCTTGCAGCTGAAGTTTGATGTTCAATCCCCATTTGTGCACAGAATTCTGAAATCTTGGCATTGAGGAATTCAGTTCCTCTATCAGTGCGTATGGTGATGACATTTGTTGATTTCTGATTCTTCAGCTTTGTTAGTAGTTCTGGTATGCGCTCCATTGTCTCATTTTTCTTTCTTAGAAACACTGTCCATGTAAATCGAGAGAAATCATCAGTAATAACAAGACAATATTTCCTACCATTTACACTAAGTGGAGTCATAGGTCCAAAAAGGTCCATGTGTAAGAGTTGAAGAATCTTCTCAGTGGATGGAGTTTCTTTGCTTTTGAATGAAGCTTTGATTTTCTTTCCAGTTTGGCATGATCCACAAACATGGTCTTTGTCGAAGACTAGGTTAGGCATCCCTCGAACTAGGCTGTGTCTTGCAAGTCTGTTGATGACTTTGAAGTTCAGGTGACTTAGCCTATTGTGCCATAACCAGCTTTGTTCTGAAGTGCTCTTTGAGACCAGGCATGTTTCAGGGGAGGTTGCTTTCCAGTCTGCTGCATAAATATTTCCAATCCTGAATCCTTTCATTACAGTGTTCTCATCAGTGAGCTTGTTAATCCTGCACTCATCAGAACTAAAAACAACATTAAAACCTTTATCACACAACTGACTTACTGAAAGTAAGTTGTGCTTCAGGCCAGAGACATAGGAAACATTATCAATTGAAACATTCCCTATATTGAGAGTACCATATCCTCTAGTGAAACCTTTTGAGTTATCACCAAAGGTTAACTGAGGACCATTCTTCTCAATGTAGTTGGAGAGGGCTTCTTTCTGAAATGTCATGTGCCTTGAGCATCCACTGTCTATAATCCAGCTGGACTACTCCTTTTGTGCACCTCTCCTTGGTCCTGAGTCTTGCAGTTACTGAGTCTTAGGATCCAATTTAGAACTAGATCCAGATTCAGTATGCATGCAATGCTTTGGCACCCAATGTTGCCTTATGATTTTTGATGCAGATGCAATCTTGGATTTTGACTTCTGAAAGTCAGAGTTGACTTCCTTTTTCTTTTGAACATATCTCTTGCTTACTTCAGGCTTAGTCTTAGCCTTACATTCAGTTTGAGTATGTTGAGATTGTTGATTCTTGGTCCAACGTTTTTCAGTGTACCCTGAATGCCTTGGTTCAAAGTAATGTGTTGGAGAATCATGAAAGTCATGTGATCTTCTAGAGTGGCCAGAGTAATATGAACTAGGTGATGAATTCCTACGTTCATATCTGTTGGAGTATGATTCCCAACGCTGAGTTCTATGACTTCTTGTGTCATAGCTCCTGGGGGTTGAACCATATGAAAAACAAGTGCAATGAGAGCACTTAGTTTTGTAATAGTGTGGTTCAGGAGACTGAACTTGTCTCATAGGTTTAAGCCTTTCAGTGGCATGTTGATTGTTATAGTTCCTTTGTGCCTTTGGCTTTTCAGTGACCTTAGGCTTGTCAGTTGCCTTAGGTCTCCTGAAAGCCTTCTTGTCAGTATGTATGTTGTTTTGAGGAACAGTGTGCTTCCTGAAAACCTGCTTTGGTTTTTCAGTAGCAGCACAGTATTCAGTAGACACGGGCTTTTCAGTTGCAAATTCTTTCTTTGCCTTAGTCTTTTCAAATGTACCCTTAGACTTCAGTTTAGGCTTTGTTTCGATCAGTGGCTTCTTCCCTTGGGACTTAGAAGCATCTTTGATAGTTTTGTCATTTTCAGTAGCAACCATACCTTCAGTGGAAGCCTTGTCAGTGGCTTTCACGAAAGATATGATTGGAAATGTGGGCTTAGGTACCTTCAGAAAAGGTACTTTCTCCTTGTCCTGATTAAAACCAAGACCTTTGCCTTTTGTTCGTTGAGATTCACTCAGTAACTGATTAGTATATCCAGATTTTGTCCAGGTTTCAACCTTTGTTTTGTAAAACTCTATCCTTTCAGATAGCAGTTCATTTCTTTCAGTGAGTTCACGAATCTGAGAGTCCTTGAATAATATTTCATTGTTCTTTGCATCAAGTTCCTTTTTGAGATGAGACATCTCATGTATTTCTGTGTCAGATAGGATTTTAGGTAAGCCTGCATTTTGTACAACATCCAGTTTGGATGTTAGATCCTCGTTGTCTTTCTTAATCATTAGAAAGATAGCTTGCAGATTTCTGAAATCTTCAGATAAGGATTCATAATCTTCCAGTGAGACATTTCTCTCATCATCCATGGTCTCTTCATCCTCTACTGAAGAAATTTCAGTTTTGGATGCTTCAGTTGATGTACATTCAGATGGAATCTGAACGTCTGATTTGGATGTAGTAGGTGATATGGATGCATATGATGTTGAGAATTTAGTTTTGGGATCCACATAGCCTTCAGGCATTACATGAGCATAGATTACCTAAGGAACAAACTCTCTGTTGCCCATCAAGCAGAAGACTTCAGTTGACTCCTCTTCTTCAGTGGCAAGGAGTCCTAGATCTTCATCGTCTGAAGAATCTGAGAAGTGCTTCTCATAGCTTGATTTGGAGGGTGTGTTTATCTGATCTGGGTCATCATCAACTAGCATGGCTTTCCTTTCAGCATTTCTCTGATCCCTTCGCAGCCTAAGTTCTTCCCTTTCCTTCTTGCTTAGGTCTGGGCAGTCAGGCTTGAAGTGATCTGAAGCTCCACACTCATAGCAAACGCTTTTGCTATATTGAGGTCGTTCAGGCCTGGACTGAGTGGCAGTCGCATCCTGATTTGATGTAGAGGTGGAAGTTTCATTGGCTGAAGGTGTGCTTCTTCTAGCACGGTTGTCTCTGTGAAACTTTCTGAAGCGGCTGTTCTTCAGATCTGCACGTTCAAAATGTTTTGCCATTAAAACGTATTGTTCCATGAGTTCAGCTTTTGTCATACCTTCGAGGTCTAGAGCCTCTGGCTTTGACTCTTTTGCTGGACTCTTGTCTGCCTTGAAGGCGACAATATCTTGTGTTGGAGATGAAACTGGAATAGCTTCTCTTATTGGATTTGAGATATCCAATATTTTCTGCCTTGTCTCGTGACTCTTCAGTATACTGAAGATGGCAACAGTGGTGAGGGTGTTGAAGTCTGGACGCCCACTAATTTGGATTTGGTAGGGCAACCATTCTTCACGTCGAAAACACCAAACGATCTTCAGGTTGATCTCTCTTTGAGTGTATTTGTCAGGCTTCAGTGCTATGACAGATGTAAGTATCTGCATGAATCTGAGTTCCACCTCACTGATGGATTCTCCAGGTACCTGCAAAAAAGCATCATATTTCTAACACTCAAGAGTTAGTTTATTTTCCTTTATTTCCTCGGATCCAGCGCACATTTGCTCGAGAGTTTCCCACATCTCTCTAGCAGTTTCACAGTGTTGGATGTGCACCAACATTGGCCTTTCAAGAGTTCCTGAAATGATGTGCTTTGCATAGTCATCAAGTCCACCGATTTTCTTCTCATCAGCTGTGTACTCGTTCAGTGGCTTGAATTCAGTTCCTGGATCTCTTGTTCCAGTGATTTCTTGTGGAAAGGTCTTCATTATCCGTATGGGTCCTGTGGTGATCACTTGCCACATCATGACATGATGGGCCTTCAGGAAGGAAGACACCCTGTACTTCCAGTAGTCATAGTCTTCTACTGAGAACATGGGTAATCTGAGAGTATTCTCCATGGAAAACGTTAGGTAGAATGCAAATGAGTTTTCTGAAAGATCAATTTAAAAACCTTGGGTTTTAGAAACAGTGGTAGTTAAACACACTGCTCTGATACCACTTATTGGTCCCGAAACGAGTGAACTGAGTGTATGGGGGGGGGGGGGAATACAAGTTTAAAACTTTTTGGGTCTCCTGAACTGAAGGGAGGTGTTTCAATTAGAGCGATGAACTTTCAGATAGGAATCCTTCAGTCTACACTGAGTGTTGGACTGATGGACTAATATCTTAAGTGTGCGGAATGTGGTGGCTTTAAATCTTTAACTCGTTTGTTTCAGAAATACTTAATGCAATGTTTCTCTTTTCAATTAATCAATATTCAGTTGATGTGAGATATGGAATACTGAAATTAAATGAGAGAGAGAGACATGATTTGGTTTGCGTGGTTCGGAGATAAAAACTCCTACGTCCACGAGTACTCGATGTTAGTCGAGAGTTTCCAACTTAATGGAGATGAAATAGTTCTTACAGTGATCAACCACGGTGGGTTAGATATACAGATTTATCTGATCACTTCTAACTTCGAAATTAATCTAATGCTAAACTATTCTTCGGTTACAAACTGATTGCTAAGAACACTAAGAGATAGAATTTGAATGTTTTGGTGTTATGGACTGAAAGCTTGAAATCTTGAGAGCGATGGTAGCAATAGCGAGTTGATAGCAGGGGTAACCGATGTCTTGAAGTGTTGAAGCAGCGGGATATATATAGTGCTCTCTCAAAGATATAGCCGTTGTGAGATAGAGCTTTAATTTGAATTCTTCCCGTTGGAGTCTTCGTCCTTTTTGCCATTTTTGGTGTCTGCAGAAAGATTGTGTTTACCTACTGAGATTTTTGCCATAAAAGGAAATACCTACGAACTAGGCTAACACTCAGTGAAAACTTCAGTTTTGGACTTCAGTGCAGAACTTCAGTGGAGAGCTTCAGTGAGGGCTTTCAGTACTGAACTTCAGTGGAGAGCTTTAGTGAAGGCTTTCAGTACTGAACTTCAGTTTAGAGCTTCAGGATGGACTTTCAGTACTGGACTTTAGTATGACAAGGACAGCTTCTAACTTCAACTTCAAAACTTCAGGACAGACTTCAGTGGAGAAGGTCCTTCAGTTTTGGGATAACTTGAATCTTCAGTGGAGATATCCTTCAGTGTACCTGAAAAATTTAGAACTCCCTAACATATGAGTTCTTAGACAAAACACTAAAATTCAGTACTGGTCTTACTACATCTTTCAGGGGAGGTATTGAAATCTGAATCATAACACTTATAAATATTTCCCAACAATCACGATTCATGAGGTTGCGGATTTGTTAATTGAATTATTTTCAAGTATTCAATATAATGATAGTAATAATTTATTAAACTATAATAATATAAATATATTAAGATTATTTAAATGCAATGTAAATTAATTTCACAACATTTAATTTCCAAGAAATGAAATATTTAATCCAAAATACTAATTTATAACCCCTTAAATTAGTTCTTTTCTCATTTATATTTACATATTAAGAAAAGGCCGACTAACTTACGCCACAGCCTACACGAGTATAAAAATTAACTTATATAACTACAATATAATTATTATAAATTGAAGATAACATTAGTAATGAAGGATGACTGTCGTCGTCACCACAATCCTATAAAAAAAAATGTAAAACTCTTGATAAATACAAAATAGTTAAAGCTACTAATCCAAATTCAACAAATTAATTAATGCATAAGACGCAAGTGGCCGAAATAATAGACCAAAATTATTAATCCAAATATCTCAGAGTATCATATATAAATATATAGTGCAAATCCAGGTAAGAAGTTCAAAAATAAAAGTCACAACTTGCCCAAGGCACGTTGACCAAATCTTTTGTAAAAGATTAACTAATCTCAATATGACATAAATCATGCTCAAATTCACATTTATATATATCAAAATAGCAAAAGAAGTTTACACGCACACAAAAAATAGTGGTTATGAATTCCCACGAAGATAAAAGAATAACTAAATAATTCATCCAAGACAAAATAGTGGATACTTGAGGATATGCTCTCTTAAGTACTTTCAATTTTCCAACATACAATAATATCAATTACTACAATAAAAACATATATTTTGATCGTGTAACATATAATATAGAGAGGCACTAGGCTAGTCGGGTGCAGTCCACTCGCACTCAAAATGTCATTTTATTATGCTTTTTTTTTATTAATCTTTTAAGTTTATGTTTTAGTAATTTTTATATTTAAATATTGATAAAATAATTTATAATGAAAAATGAAATTAATAAACTAATCTAGCTACCTAATGACATCCTAATTAATTACTATAATTAGATTTAGTTTTATTGTGAGTCACAATTCACCTATAAATGGTACATGACGAATTTAACTCTTCGACAAGCATATAATATAAGGGCTACTATAAATACATAGTAAAAGAAAAGATAAAAATATGAAAGAAAATGAATTAGGTCACACACCTTGTGATTCATGACACCTATAAAATCCTAAAAGAGTTGCTCCATGTTTGTAGACTTTTTCATACTAACATCACAACAACTCTCAGTTACCCCCCAATATTTTTTGTTTATATATGTCTTGTTGTCCCCCCACGAATTCCGCTCGTTTCTCACTTTACAACATTAATTAATTAACTAATTATGCTCCAAATAAAACACATTAAATAATCAACAAATTTTTCAATCAAAATAATTATATCAATTTTCTTTTAAAATAAAAAAACTAAACTTTATTTGAATAGCACTTCCGCGTAAATAGAGGCTCAAATACCCATCGTTTTCCACGCTCTTTCCTTCTTCCCCAACAACTCAAAATCATTACCCCAATTTCTCTCTAGCTCTATCTCTCTCTCTCTCTCTGGTTATATATATATATATATATATATACACACGGTTGAGTTGAATTTCATCTGTGCAAAAATTAATTAAGATGAGTGGAAATACTAGCTACGACAAAATGATGAGCAAGAAATGCTGTGGAATAAGGGGGCTTCGTCTGAATTCGAGAAGATTCAGTGTGAAGAGGCTGCGCAGGAATTTCTATTTTATATTGCGAGTGTTTAGGAGGTGGAGGAATTCCTACAACAACTGTTTAAGGTTATTGAGGAGGAGTCTTGTAATAATAAGAAGGAGAAGAAGAAGAAGAAAGGAAACAAGTGAAGTCGTCGGCTACGGATTTTCGTCGTCATCGTATTCGGTGGTGAGAACTATGAATCACTCCAATTCTTTTTGCTCAGAAGCGATTGCAGATTGCCTTGAATTCATCAAGAGGAATTCTGTCTCCTCCATTGATGATGACAGCAATCCTATGCTCAAGCAAACAAGGTGAAAATTATTCAGAACAAGATATATATATTAAAAAAAAAAAACAATTTTTGGACTGTACATATAATTAGAGATATATCTTATTGTACTCTAATTGCTTTTCTTTTCCTTTTCTTCTGGAGAATTATAGTTTGTAGAAAATGATATATGAGCATCATGGAATTAGAATGGTGTTTTTGTTAATTACTTGTATGTTTTCGAAGTTTTAGTTCACTTGATATTTCTGTGGACAAAGATATGATCCATCTTGTTTGGTGTTTCCGACAATTAAATTCTTGCTGCAGAGCTTGTGTTAATCTGACTTTTTAATTAGTTGTATATTTTGTCTGTAATTTATTTTTTAAAGAAATATAATAGTTTATGGTAAAAAAAAAATTAGTTTGGCACCGTCAATTTCAAATTTTGTTGGGTTTGGCATTTTATATTGGAGTTCACCAATGTTGGACTTTGAGATGCTAATTTTATTGGAGCATCAACAACATATTCGACGCGTGTTACGATGATAAAGGAGTGACACACAAACTAACAAAATAAAACGTTGTGTGTTGAAAAAAATAGGAGTGATGTAAAAAGGTAAAAAATATTTATTTTTTAAAAAATGACCAGTTTTAATTGAACGGTCTAACAAAAAAATATGATTATTTTTAATGAGACAGAAATATTAATTAAGAAAATATTAAACAAAAGTAGATGTAGCAAAATATTTCTCCTCTTGATGGAAGTGAGGTTGTAGATACAAATTGTGGCAAAGGTTTTAATAAAATTGCAATAGTTCAAATCGACCAATTTCAAATTATTTTAGATTTGGTTTAATTTATTTATGAATTGGAAATATGATATCCAAGTTGAAGCCTCTGTTAAAAAGCTGTCCCGTTTTGGCTGGATGCGTTTGGGAATAATAGTTGGGAACCGCCTAAAATAAATATTAGTGTTGAAGTTGATTGTTTCCAAGTACCACATTTAAATTTTGTGCCCTTATTCACTTATTTATTTATTTTGCATCTTTATATTATAATACTAGCGCGTAACCCGTCGAAAATTGATGGAAAATTATTTTATATTATAATTTATAAATATAAAAATTTTAATATATTTTTTCAAATAATATATTTTATGATAAAAAATTTAAATATTAAAAAAATTATTTATTTAAAAATTTGAGTTTTATAATAAAATTTGAGTATTAAAAATGCTATAATATATTTAAAGGCTTAGGTTGTATAATAGTTATTTTATTATAGTAAACTCCAAAAATAATCATAAATATAAAAAATAAAAATCTAATCACTTGTATTTACTAATTATTAGCTATAAAATTAAAAGATATCGTTAATAAGAGGTGATTGAGGAAACCTAAATACATAATGACTATATTTTTCTATAACATTTTAAGTGGTTAAAATTTAAATTTGATATATTAAAATGATTATTTTAATCTTTTTCTATTTAAAAGTGATATAAAATAAAAAATTATTATAAATATTATTTACAATAAATTATCTTACGTAGAATGTATTGAAAAAAATCACGTTACCTTATGATTTATTAACATAATTGCAAATTTTTTCAACTTAAAAATTATATCATTCCAAAATATATGTGTTACGTGAAGACTCATCTCGTGTAAAATTTATTGTTACATAATCACTCTATGTCAAATAAAATAATGATTTTTTTTCCGGATAAAATATTTATGTGGATCAAAAGTAGGAATGACAATAGGAACGGGTAGTGGCTATCCATATCCGTACCCGTACCCGCAAGGGTATAAATGACAACTTACGTGAGATTATTTAACAGTAATAGATGTGAGTTAGATACATGTTTGATATCCACGTATAGTTTCATGGGTATATTTTAATATCATTTGTATTTGTATATGGATAGTTATTATTCTTACTCACAAAAATTATTCGCGATATACCTATGAAATATCCATCAAAATGCCCGTTAAATACCCATCCACCCACCTAATATTAACCATGTTTTTATATTTTTCTAAAAATTATATGTAAAGTATTTCCTAAAATTATACTCCCTCCGCCCCACAAAGTGTTTAACACTTTGACATGAGACGGGTTTTAAGAAAACAAGTTGACTTTGTGTAGAGTGTGTAAGGAGTAATGAGTGGAGTGTGAAAGGAGTGTAGTGTGTGGAGATGTGTGTAGAAAAGTAGAGTTAGTGGAGTTTGGGTTGTTCAACTAAAAACGTATCTCAAGTTAATTAAACTAAAGTTGTAATACGTGTTAGCCGACCCGAATGTCGTATCTCAAAGGAAGACTATGCAGGGCTATTAAGTGCTAGTACTATAATACAAAAGATGAAATCATAAACATACTATGACCATAAGATGTAACAACAATAAATAAAGATCAAAAGCAGCTAAAACGAATACCAACGGATTGAAGCTTTAGGATCATATGCTCAACTCCTATTCAATGTCTAATTGATCATGCATTCATACTCGATTAGGAACACGAGAGGTTGCTTAGTAAATTACTTTAGTATTACTACACTAAGCTGTGATCTTCACTTTCATATACAGCTCACACTTCTAATAATTACTTAACCTCGTATAAACTATTATTCCTACGTTTCCGATTAAGAATAATGTCAATTAACCATATACCTTATATTTAAGCAAATGATCAATTTGTCTTTTGTCCTTTTCTGTAGCTGCACCCTAGCGGGCGCTGGGTATTCCTCTTGCTTCTTCGGCTTGGTTTTTCTCCTCGTGTACTCTTTCATTCTTCTCGCTCTACTTGGTTTGCATTGGTGACGCATGAGTCACGGCTTCAAGCTCCATATTCTCCTCGTTTCCTCGTCCTACATCCAAAACATGAAAACACACAACCGGCGTAGCAACGAACAATAAAATACACGAAAACAAAACAAACTAAACCTAGACACGACACAACAACAACTAAAGACACACAAAAAAAAAACATATTAAACATGGGTCCCACATGATTTATAATTTTTAATTGGATTGTGTGTATAGAATAGTTACTATAAATGGAAAGTTTTAGTGTGAAACAATTTCGTGGACGACCCATAAAAGAAATTTGTTAAACACTTTCGTGGACGGAGGGAGTATATAATATCTCTTAAATAATAATATTATATGTTCCACACATGATTAATATTCACAAGTGGCGGGATGATAGATACCCAAAAGGTGATGGATGGTGGGTTTGAGAGTATTCATATTTGTTCTTTTTATATAATTCTTATATAATACAGAATGACTATTATTTTACTATAATATTTTATGTGGTTAAAATTTGGATTTTTTTTATTAAAATAACTATTTTGACATATTTCTCCTATTTAGAGGTGGTATAAATTGACAAATTATTATAAATAAATGTTATTCTCAGTAGTTTATCTAATGTAGATTGTGTTGGAAAAAAAATCATGTTAAACGATTTATTAACATAATTGCAAATTTGAGTTACTAAATTATATCATTGCAAAATATGAGTGTTAAATGAAAACTTATCTCGTAAAAAATTTATTAGTATATAATCACTTTATGTTGTAATTTAAAAAATTGACAATTTTTGTTTGATAAAAATTAATTATTTGACCAAATAAAATTATGAATATTTATTTGATCAATTCAAATAATTAATGTTATATGTATTAAAAATTATATTGTTGGTGGGTCAAAAGTAGGGATGACAATCGGTCACAACATACATGAATATTGACTATCCATATCCATACCCGTGAGGATAGTGATGACATTTTATCATCCGACACTAATAGGTATGAGTTAGAAACACATTTATATGAACTATATTTTCTCTTTTTATAAAATTTCATACTAATAAAGTTTTTTAATGTGTGATAGACTAATTTGTTAGTTTAATGATATTTAAATTAAACTATTAATTCAATATTTACAGAATATATATAAACTAATATGCTATGAAATAAAAAAAATATAAAAAAAATTATTATAAATTTTATTTACTTTATACATGAAAATTTGTACGTACAATTTGACAACTAATTGTTGTAAATAAAATTATAATATAATATTTATATAAAAGTTTCAATTACTCAACTATTTATTTGATAATTTAATAATCTAATATAATAAATTTTTCAATAAAAATAAAAAATTATGTTATTTTTTTTAAGTCTTAATTAATCAATTTAATATTAGTCAAAAATTTAATAAAAATTAAAATTTATAAAATAAAATTGAGATTTAAGATAAATAAAAATGATTGATTATGGTGATGTCACATAGGACCATAAATTAAGAAGATGACTTTCAAATGTATTTGTATTAATTATTATATATATATATATATATATATATATTATAGATGGATATTGGCTGAAAATTTAAATTAATAACAAAACTATTTCATTTTAAATTAATATATAAAAAAAATAATTTTAATAATTTACTAAATCAAACTTTTAAATAAAACTCAAGTTATGTATTTAAAATTTAAATTATTAAAAATTTAATATGAAAAAAATAATTTTTTTAATTAAAATATAATTATTATTTGATTAAATAATTAATTGGACAATTAAATTGTCATATAGAATATATAGATTGTTAGTATTTATATAGTTTCAATAATTGTTGATTTTTTATTAAATCAACATGAGATATATATTTATAGTAAATATTAGAATTCAAATTAAATATTTTTGTAAATTTTAATAAATATTAAAATTAATTAATAAATTTTAAAGCGAAAAGACCATTTAATCTGGAAAAAAAATAAACAAACGAATAGTTAATTAATTAGTTAGTCCATCAATCTTCATAATTAATTATATATATTATCCAATTTTAAAAAGTAAACGATGATGAATGGTGAATGCTATCTATTTTCATATCATAAATGAACAAAGCTTATTGTAGGGGCCTACTATCATATATAAATTATATATTATAATTAGCAAAATTATTTTTAATCTATATAATATATAAAGTATACATTCAATTATATATATTGAAATTTTGAGTGAATAATTAATTTAATATGACTATAATCATTACTAGTTAATTATATAAGATATTAATTATACATTTACTATACCTAAAATAATTCTTTCTAAATCATTAAATTATATATTGTTGTATATAAAATATTAATATAAATATGAAATAAAATTTGTGATAATGCCACGTAAACTTTGAATTAAAGAGAGAACTTTGATACGTAATCCTTTAATATATTATATTGAGATATAAGTTTATATTAAAAATTTGAGATTGTATAGTATAAAACCAAACCCACACTTTTAGGTTTGGATTTCAACAATATAAATGCTATGCGTGGCAATCTAATATCGTAGAGTGATATTAGTCAATAATGATGTCAAGAATTAATTGGACTTAATTGCTAGCATTGAATTTGACAAGATTAGTAAACATGCACGCCATTTTAAATCCGTAATACAGAAGTAACTAAAGAATTTTATGTCCACAAAATCTTATACTACTAATAAATTTTGAATATTTAAATAATTAATAATCGTGACTTCATTCAAATTTTGTTTTTTTAGTTTTTTTAGTTTTTTTCAATATTTCTATCATTCAACATAAAACATTATTTCAGTCCACAAAATGTTTTCTTTTGATTAAAATAACTTTTTATTCGCAATTACCTTAGTGCGCCTAGTCAAGACCATCTAAGCCAATCGTACCACTATAATTCAAAACATACAATTACCACTAAATTATGTTTTGAATTTTGTATATTGGGATGAGAAGTGGAAGTTTTGGAAATTGATAGTTGGTGTGAACTGTCAAGGATCTTTTTAGAGGTTTAAAAACTAAAACATAAGACAAAAAAAGTTTTAAGGCTCAGCCACCTAATTTGACCTGCAAACTTTGACTAAAAAATGATTTCAGATGAAAAGATTATAATTAGCAAATTAATCAAAGAAATTAGTAAATGAAAATTTTCTGTACACCCTTCACTTATTTCCCCAAACAGTAGATATCAGCATATCATTTTATTAGGTAACAATTAGCTATCATATTTAGAAATAAGAAAACGGTTCGCTTGTCACGTTACCCTAGAGCTGTGAAAGGCTAGAGTCCATCCTACATTACATGTGTTAAAGTAAGGCTTCAGATCAAACCACATCAATCTTTTTATATTGTTTTTTCTAAAAATAAATTAAATTTATCAATATTATTTAATTTATCAATATTATTTTAAGAAGAATAAAAAGTTTATGAGAAATACGAAAAAAATTAAAAAATTCATAAATTTATAATGATTGGCAAGATCTCCACCTTTACTTCACTAATGTGAAAAGTAGGGTGGATTTTTTTTTAAAATTGGATTACATTAATATTAAATCACATGGCCGCGTCACGGAGGACTCGAACTCGAGACCTATTGCATTGAGCATTAACCTCACTATCACTAGGCCAACACACATACGTCATTAACAAAAAACTAGGGTGGATATTTCCGCTGTCAAAGTGTCCGCGCCGGGCTAGCCCACCGGGCCAATGTCATATTACGGGTCGGGTCAGACTGGCCCGGAATTAATTCGGCTGCTGAAATCCAAGCTCATACCCGCCCATCACGAGTCACTGGGCCAACAGGCCAAATCGACTCATGAATTTAAATTTTATTTTTTTTAAATTTATAATATAATGTGAATCAATTATATTTTTTAAATTATAAAATAAATAAAAATATGACATCAAGATATAAATCTAATATATTATTATATTTAATGTAGATTTGTTATTTTATTTTAGTATTAATTAGAATACAAAAATAAGTTTGGAATAAAATAAAATGTAATATTTCTAAATGGTATAAAAATATTATCATAAATAAATTTTAATTAAATTATAAGTTATTGAAAATATAATGATTATGAGAACAATGTATAATAAAATATTGTGAAAAAATAAAATAATAATATAAGTATAGGCGAGCCAACTTTGCCCGAAGTCCTCCAGGCTTTTTTGGCCTGAAGCCCATATACCTGTCTGGCCAATGGGTCGGACTAGTTTGACTCGGGATTTTTTGGGCTTCTACTTACGGGTGGGTCGGGTAAGCCCATCAGGCCGCACTGTTGGGAAATATTTATAAGGGTTTTGATTCAGATTCCAAAACCTCTCCTAAAAGATGTAATAACTTCAGTCACTGACTTGAGTCTTTTTAGTCTTGTACCTTCAGATTGTACCTGTAAACTGAACTCCCTAACAGGTGAGTTCTAAAATAAGACTAAAACTTCAGTTTTGGACTTATTACATCTTTCAGGGGAGGTTTTGGAATTTGAATCAAAACCCTTATAAATATTTCCCAACAATTTCCCCCTTTTTGATGATGCCAAAACCTAACCTGACTAAGATAAAAAATTCCCCCTAAACTGGAGAACATTCAATCTATAAGATAAGATGTGTTAGTTAATCAGTTAAATATCAAACCAAAAAAAATAATTAGAGCCTAGACAACTAGAGGATTGTCATCAAGTTGAGATCAAAAGATAGACAAAATAAGCATTTCATTCATTTAAGCTTTTAGTACATGAGTGATTTCAGATTCAGAATGAATACAAAGATGCATAGATTAAGGGGCAACCTTCTTTTTTCTTCTCTAGTTTTGTTCACCATTTCTATTTGAGCTTTAGGGGAAATAGCATTGAACATCAGATATGTAGCATCCCTAAGCTTTCTGTAAGGTCCATTCAAATCCAGCGGAAAGCCAATCACTTGAGCAGCAATGATTGCTTCAGATTCAATAGGCTTTTTTTTTGTCCATGAAATCACTTCCATGAAGATTTGGTCTCTCAAATTGCTTCCTATCAGGGGCTGAAATGATGATATTTGACTTGGCAACATCTTCTCTTATCATCTTGATGAAATCTGTGTCTGGGTAATCATCCAAAAAGTTCATAAAGAGCTTGTCACGATCAGTTTCTCCAGAAAAGCCATAAATCGTTTAGTGATCAAGCATCTTTACAAAGTCATCCTTGATCTCTTCCCATTCATTATTAAGATTGGGTCTAACCCATGAATCAGTGTGAGCATGAGTGGGAGGTTCAGTCTGTGTTGTTCTCTTCTTCCTTCCTTGATGTCTGATGGAGTATAGATTTGCAGCGCGTTTGGTGTCAGTATTTCGTCTTTCCAGTTGCTTGGCATCATGAAATTTTTTAAGCATTTGGTGTCAGTATATCGTCTTTCCAGTTGCTTGGCATCATGAAGTTCTTTAAGCATTTGGAGCTTCTCTCTAACTTCGGGAGGCACTAGTACTTGAATGGTGATGGGAGTTTCATCAGCATCTGAACCAAGACTCATCTCACCATAGTATACATCTTCGTCTATCAGTTCACCTTCATTGATAGATGGTTGTGCATCTTTTCCTTTATGCATTTGAGTAACAGTTGGAACTGAAGGAGAAGGTTCAGTGAAGACTTCAGAGATAGGAATTTCTCTGAATGTGGGAGTAGGGATGATAGTCTTGTCAGCAGTAGATTCAATAACAGGTTCAGTAGAGAGAGACTCAGTGTCATCAAAATTTGTACCCACTTCATTGTCTTGATTTCCTTTGGATTCAGTAGGAGGAGGTTGAGACTTTGATGGAGATGGGGGTGGTTCAGAAGCAGCAGCAGCATCAGTAGCTGGCTCTTCAGTAGAAGTAGCACCATAAGGCATGGATGCAGAAGCACCACCCTTGTCATTATCATCGTTGTTGTTGTCATCATCATCATCATCTCCTTCGTCATCTGACAACTCAACTTCAGGAGAGTCTTCCTTGTCGTTATCATCCTTGTCTTCTTCTTCAATACCAGCAGCAACTTGCTCTATGTTTTCAGGTTCCTTTTCTTCCTCCTTTTTGGCAGCATCAAGGGCGCCATATAGGAATTTGTCAGCATGCCATTGGAGAGGATGAACATGAGGAAACTGAATATTGAGATCATTTGAGTCAGAGATTGATTGGAAATTTTTTTCCAGATGACAGATGCGAGCACGGCAGTGAGAGAGAACAAGATCAATCTCCTGAGGATTAGAAGTAGAGACGCTAGAAGCAAGCTTTGCACGAGAAGTAGCAGCAACATTGACCTTCACGGCGTAGGCATGGGCAGAATCAACTGTCTTCTGAGCCTGAGCAATACGCTTCTTTTGCCAAGCACATCATTTCAGGCACACTGGAGAGGCCAATGCTTGTGCATATTCAACACTGTGAAACTGCAAGAGAGATGTGGGAAACTCTCGAGCAAATGTGTGCAGGTTCTGAGGAAATCAAGGAAAATAAACTAACCCTTGAATGTCAAAAATATGATATTTTCTTGCAGATACCAGGTGAATCCATCAGTGAGGTGGAACTTAGGTTTATGCAAATACTTACAGCTTTTAGGGCACTGAAACCTGACAAGTACACTCAAAGGGAAATTAACCTGAAGATTGTATGGTGTCTTCGACGTGAAGAGTGGCTGCCATACCAAATCCAAATCAATAGGTGTCCAGACTTCAACACGCTCACAACTGTTGCCATCTTCAGCATATTGAAGAGTCACGAGACAAGACAGAAGATATTGAACAACACAAATGCAATCATTAGAGATGTAGTACCAGTTTCAACTTCACAAGACATTTTCGCTTTCAAGGCAGACAAAAGCCCAGCCAAAGAGACAAAGCCTGAAGGGCTAGATCTCGAAGGTATGACTAAGGCTGAACTGATGGAACAATATGTTCTAATGGCCAAACGTTTTGAACGTGCAGATTTAAGAAGTGGCCGTTTCAAGAAAATGTACAGAGAAAATCGTACAAGAAGGGCACCATCACAGTCCACTGAAATATCCACCTCCACTCAGGAAGGGACTGCCTCTCAGTCCAAACCTGAAAAATAATATAGCAAATGAGTTTGCTATGAGTGTGGAGCTTCAGATCACTTCAAACTTGACTGCCCCGACCTGAGTAAGAAGGAAAGGGATGAACTTAGGCTACGAAGAGATCAAAGGAAGGCAATGCTTGTTGAAGATGATCCAGATCAAATCAACACACCCTCCAAATCACCATATGAGAAGCACTTCTCAGATTCTTCAGACGATGAAGATCTTGATCTTTATGCTACTGAAGAAGAAGAGTCAACTGAAGTCTTCTGCTTGATGGGCAACTCAGGAGAATTCATTCCTCAGGTAATTTATGCCCATGTTATGCCTGAAGGCTATGTTGACCCCAAGACTAAATTCTCAACTTCATATGCATCCATTCCATCATCTATAACAAAATGCATACTGAAGTTCTATCCAAGACTGAAGTCATTTCAATTGAGGATAATGATGATGAGAAAACTGAGGCAAATGTCTCAATTGAAGAATATGAAGTACTAGCTGAAGACTTTCGTAATCTTCAAGCTATTTTTCTTCTAATCAAGGATGAAAATGACGAGATAACATCTAAGTTGGCTAAACGACCAGAGAACTTAATACAAGTATTACCTACTGACATCCAAAAGGATGAATTGGTTGAACGAGTTTGCAAAGAACTCAATGAGAAAACAACTGAGATTCAAGAACAAGAACATATTATCGTCAATCTGAAGAAGGATCTTGATACAGAGATTGAAGAAATCATGTTCCAAAGATCTCAACTCAAAGAATTGAGTGACAAGAATGAACTTCTATCTGAAAGGATAGAATATTATAAGATGAAGGTCGAAACTTGGACCAAATCTGGATACACAAATCATATGTTGAGTGAATCTCAACGACCTCAAGGCAAAGACCTTGGTTTCAATCAAAATAAGGGAACCGTGCTTTGTATGACTGTGCCAAAACCATAATTTCCAATTATATCCTTTGTGCAAGGACCTAATTATTACAATGAGGAAATGATTGCCACTGAAAATCTCAAGGCTACTGAAAAGGCTTTAAGTCCCAAGGGAAGAAGCCAATAATTGAAAAACAGCCTAAACCAAAAGTCAACAAGGTTATCACCCATCCTGAGGTGAAAGCCACACTTGAAAAGTCTAGGGCAAAGGAGGTTGTCACTGAGAAACCAAAACCAGCTTTCAGGAAACATACTTCACCTGAAGGCAATACACGAACTGAAAGAAAATCCTTCAGAAAGCAGAATACTACTGAAAAACATAAAGTTTACAAGAACCAAGGACATGGAAAACATGCAACTGAAAGGCATGAGACTAAAAAAAAATTTCAGTCTCCTGAACCACACTATTATCAGACAAAATGCTCTCATTGCACTTGTTCATCACATGGTTCAAGTCCATGAAGCTACAATTCACGTAGCACTCGATCACAACTTTGGAAATCATCACCCAATGTCATGAAGTATCGAAATGAACAAAGGAATTCATCAGCTAGTTCATACTCAAGTGGTTCAAAACGATATGATACTCGCTATACTTCTCCAGTTTACTCTCAAAGACCAAATAGGTCAGTAAACATTGAGAAACGTTGGAAAAGAAACCAACAAAACACTAAGGCTAACTTCAAGGCTATTCCCAAGCCTGAAGTAAGCAAGAAGTATGTTCCAAAGAAGAAACATGTCGACTTTGGAAGGAAAACTAACAATGTTGACCTTCAGGGGAGACAAAACAAAGTTGCATCAAACATAAGCATCATAAGGCAAATATGGGTGTCAAAGAAATAGCATGCATATTGAATTTGGGTCTAGTTCTCAACTGGATCCTAAGACTCAGTAATTTCAGGGTCAAAGACCAAGGAGAGGTGCACAAAAGGAGCATTCAAGTTGGATAATAGAAGTGGATGCTCAAGACACATGACTTTCCAAAAAGAAGCCCTCTCCAACTACACTGAGAAAGATGGTCCTCAGGTAACCTTTGGTGATAACTCAAAAGGTTTCACTAAAGGGTATGGTACTCTCAATATAGGGAATGTTTCATATGTTTCTGGCCTGAAGCACAATTTACTCTCAGTGAGTCAATTGTGTGATAAAGGTTTTAATGTGGTATTTAGTTCTGAAGAATGCAGGATTAACAAGCTCACTGATGAGATCACAGTTATGAAAGGACTCAGGGTGGGAAGTATTTATGCGGCAGACTGGAAAGCCTCCTCCCCTGAAACATGTATGGTCTCAAGGAGCACTTCAGAACAAAGCTGGTTATGGCACAATAGACTTAGCTACTTGAACTTTTGAAGTCATCAACAGACTTTCAAGACACAGTCTAGCACGAATGCCTAACCTGATCTTTGACAAAGACCACGTTTGCGGAGCTTGTCAAAGTGGAAAGCAAATCAAAGCTTCATTCAAAACCAAAGAAGCACCATCCACTGAGAAGATTCTTCAACTCTTACACATGGACCTATTTGGGCCTGTGACTCCACTCAGTACAAATGGTAGAAAATATTATCTTGTTATTACTGATGATTTTTCTCGTTATACTTGGACAATATTTCTATATCACAAGAATGAGACAATGGAGCGCATACCAGCTCTACTAACAAAACTGAAGAATCAGAATTCAACGAATGTCATCACCATACGCACTGATTGATTAACTGAGTTTCTCAACGTAAAGATTTCAAATTTTTGTGCACAAATGGGGATTGAACATCAGACTTCAGCTGCAAGAACTCCACAACAAAATGGCATTGCAGAAAGGAGGAACAAGTCACTGAAGGAAGCTACAATGACTATGCTAAATAGTTCAGGGATTCCAAAGAAATTCTGGGCTGAAGCAATCAACACAGCTTGCTGCACTCAGAACATATCACTTCTAACCACACGCCAAGGCAAAACTCCATATGAACTATGGAATGACAAGAAACCTACTCTTAAATATTTTCATGCTTTTGGTTGCAAGTGTTATATTCACAATAATGGCAAAGTTCAATTAAAAACTTCTGATGGCAAAGCGCATCCAGGATTCTTTATTGGTTACTCAGAGGAGAATGTTGCCTATAGAGTTTTTAAAAGCGTAACCATATAGTGGAGGTAACACCTCATGTTATATTTGATGAATTTATTTTTGAGTACAGGTTAAAGGAAACTGAAGTTATCACTCAAGGATTTCATAATCTGAATCTACAGCCTTCAGTTCAAAGCATAAGGGAGATTCTCATCTAGAATTTAGAAGATGATGATGAAGAGAATACTCCTAATGAAGGCATAACCATCAGATTGGAACCAGAGAAGGAGCCTACTGAAGATAAGACTCCCACACCTGAACCTGAAAGCCTTCCTCAAGATCAAAATGATAATTTCTCTACTGAGATTCCACAAAATGAGGAAGAAGTCCAATCTGAAGTCCCACCTGAAGTACCAGCACCAATGGATCTCACCACTGAGAGTCCATCAACTTCAGGGAGTAGCAATTCTAACCTTTTTGATGTACCTATTATTGTTTCTACTAATGATATTTTGGCCAGTTCAGATAAAGCTGTCTTGCAAGAAATTCAACAAACTGAATATGTAAGAGCCAACAATCAAGGGGGAACAAGCCCTCATGATGAAGAAGATGATGATCCATTTCACACAAGCCCTTCAGTAACAACACCACCTCCTTCTCAGAGGATGGACTTAATGATCATTATTGAAGAGGATATGCGAAGAAGAAGAAGATGGATTGAAGATCATCCCTCTGACTCAGTGATTGGTAGTCTGGAGAGAGGAGTTCAAACGATGAATCAGATCCAAGTTGAAATGGTACAGCCATTAGCAACCATTGAACTCCCCAATGAATCCACCACTAACGAACAACTAAGGCTAAAAGCAGACATTGCGCTGTTTTCAGATGAAAATTTCCTATATAGCTGCTATCTCTCTAACATTGAACCCAGAGAAGCTCAGGAAGCCCTTCAAGATATGAATTGGGTGTCCGCGATGAAAAAGGAGCTAAATGAGTTCACAAGGAACCAAGTTTGGGAACTTGTTGATCGTCCTACTCATCAGGGTGTCATTGGTGTTAAATGGGTCTTTAAAAATAAGAAAGACGAACTAGGAGAAGTTGTTCGAAATAAAGCTAGACTGGTTGCCAAAGATTATTGTCAAGAAGAAGGAATAGACTTCGATGAAACCTTTGCTCCAGTAGCTAGATTAGAGGCTATTCGACTCTTCCTTGCCTATGCCGCTCACATGAAGTTCAAGGTCTACCAGATGGACATCAAGAGTGCCTTCCTGAACGGCATCCTGAAGGAAGAAATCTACATAGAGCAACCACCAGGCTTCGAGACTGATTGCACCAAAGTGTATAAACTACACAAGTCTCTTTATGGGCTGAAACAAGCTCCTAAAGCTTGGTATGACACTTTGTCTGTTTTTTTTTATTGAATCAGGTTTCAAGCGAGGATCGGTGGATAGAAATCTCTTCACAATAAAGTATAAAGGAGACATATTAATCATTCAGATTTATGTCGATGATATTATATTTGGTTACAAATCTCAGATGCTTTGTGACAAGTTTGTCAAGTTGATGAAGACTCAGTATCAAATGTTCATGATGGTAGAGTGAGATTCTTCCTTGGATTCCAGATCAAGCAGTCCCCTGAAGGCATTTTCATCAACCAATCCAAACACACAAAGGAACTGATCAGCAAGTTTTGCGTTCAGAATAGCAAGGCCGTGAAGATTCCCATGAACACAAATGGAAGGATAGAACCAGATCCTGAAGGGAAGCCAGTCAGCCAGACTGAGTATAGAGGGAAAATAAGATCTCTTCTATATCTCACAGCCAGTAGGCCAGACATCACCTTTGCTGTTGGAGTGTGTGCACGCTACCAAGCCAATCCCAAAGAGTCACACATGGAAGCTGCAAAGAAGATTATGCGTTACCTGAAGGGCACACCCAACTTTGGCTTATGGTATCCTTCAGATGATAACTTAGAACTCACAAGCTATTCTGATGCTGATTTTGCAGGTTGCAAACTGGATAGGAAGTCATCCTCAGGTACATGTCAGTTCTTGGGCAACAAGCTAATCAATTGGTTCTCCAAGAAGCAAACCTCAGTAGCTACTTCCACCACTAAAGCTGAATATATGGCTGCGGGACAGATTCTCTGGCTAAAGCAATAACTCAGAGACTATGAAGTGCCTACCACTCAAGTTGCAATTTATTGCGATAGTTCCAGTGCCATTGCCATCACTCAAAACTCAGTTCTACACACCAGATGCAAGCACGTGGACATCAGGCATCACTTCATATGAGATCACGTTGAAAAGAAGGATGTCACAATTGAGAAAATCCATACTGACATTCAACGAGCAGATATTCTCACAAAGCCACTGGAGGAAACTAGATTCAAGATGCTAAGTGGAAAACTTGGTTTATTGAATCCAGACCTCTCCTGAAGGTATTTACTGAAGGTACATTTCTAGACTTCTATCTAGTTAACAGTTGTTTTAACGATCATCTGACTCAGTGCCTTTAGTGTACTGAAGTCACGATCTCAACAAGACATAAAATAATGTGAGGGATGCACTCTGAGTAACTGTACATAGTTACTTCAGACATCGAGCCATCACACATTTCAAATATATTTTGAACTAACCATGTAGGTACATGAAGTCAAAAAGCACTCAGTCTGAGTTTTCCACTAAGGGATTCAACTAGTTTGAAAGACTGAAGTCTTAAATGAAGGAACATGTTGCCACTAAAGTACAAGTCCATCATCAACTGAAGTATTGATCACACAAACTTCAAATTTGCAACAAAATCTGAAGGACTTTACTAAAGGGAGAAACTCAGTTGCTAGTATCACCAACTGGAGTTTTACACTTATCATTTATTGATTCATTTATTTCTCTAAGTGTTTTACTTTTGAATTTATCCAGTACTATTCTCATAATTTAGTACTCATTGTACCTCGATAAACTAAACTTCTGAGATACGCCACCCTTTTTCATCATGATTTTCTAACAAACAACAGTAAAAGCAATAGTGCTTTTCAAACCTCGAAAGTCAAACAGTCGCGCGTGAGTGACACCGCTTCTTACTTTACCGCCTATGCGACGTTTCAGAGGCGTGGAGAATCCCTAACCGTTGATTTCTAAAACTCGGAGCAAGATTTGATCGTCCATTTTACTATAAAAAATTTTCTTCTTCGATCAATCAAATCTTTCGCAACTGCCGTTCTCTATAGCCTCTCGCTTAAATTCTCCTGCCTTCTAGCTTTCATTGCTGCTTGTGATTATTTTCTTGTTGATTTCTCGCAACCTTCTATCAAATCTCTCGTATGTTACTGATTTATATCTTATGATGACTTACTATATATAAGTTTGCGTGAAATCTAACTATTCTTATCATTTCAGAAATTCAACTATGGGAAAGAAAGTTGTTCTTTGACCAGCGATGAAGCTCTCTCAACTTCGTGCTCGCATTCGTGCCGAGCCAACTGTTGTGTATGCCCAGACAGATATTGATCCAGTCAGGACTATGTTTGAGGTGATCAAATCAAATGGCCTTGAGACTTTGACTTCTCTTCGCCCCAATAACCTCTATCCTGACCAAGTGATTCTGTTCTACATCAACTTGGGCTATGACGGTTCTGACCTGAAGTCAACGTTGGAAATTTCTATTAAGGAAGCCATTTTTGGAGCAAGAAGGGTTGAACAGCTGCATTTGAATGTGACTGAGTTGCTGCAGTCCATGTTCAAATTGAGGAATGTGGGCAACACCAAGCCCATTCAGTTTCTGAAGGATAAGGAAGCTATCCAGTCTTTCTTTGAGGAAATACAAGTGGAAGAGCCCCCACGTCAGTTTTCCACAGCCAACAAAAACAAGGGCCTAATTCGCCCTGAGTTAAGTCCAAAACTGAAGTCTTAGTCTTATTTTAGAACTCACCTGTTAGGGAGTTCAGTTTAAAGGTACAATTTGAAGGTACAAGACTTTTACTCAAGTCAGTGACTAAAGTTCTCTCTAGAACTCAGTTCATGTTCCAAAACTGAAGGACCATGTCACTTGAAGTATTGCCTGAAGTTTTGAAGTTGAAGCCAACATGAAGCAAAGGTTCCTTGTCACTGAAGTTCTCTCGAAAGCTCTGCACCTGAAGTCCTCTCTAAAGTTAACCATTGAGTTTCAAGCTACTCTATAGGAGTTACCACTTTGAGAAAAAGATCTCAATAGGTGAAACTCAATCTTGTTGCAGACACCAAAAATGGCAAAAAGGACCACGACACCAACGGGAAGAATTCAAACGAGCACTATCTCATAACGGATACATTTCTAGAGAGCCTTATATATATCCCGCTCCTTCAAACGCTACACACCGGTTACCCAACATTCAAACTCTCAATCGCTATTTCGCTCTCAACTCTCAAGTTCACAAGCTCAAGAACACTTCAAGCCTTCAGATCTCAGATTTACTTGTGTTCTTAGTAGCGATTCAGTTTGTAACCGAAGAATAACTTTAGTTTAGATTAAGTTCGAAGCTAGAAGTGATCAGACATTATTGTCCATCTAATCCTTAAGGATTGATGACTGTAAGACAAATCTCCATTTATTTGAAAACCCTTGACTAACCTCGAGTACACGTGGACGTAGGAGTTTTTATCTCCGAACCACGCAAATCAAATCTTCGTGTCTTCGCTATTTTATTCTGTATTTTACCTTCTAACATTTTATATTGCATCCTGAATATTGATTAAGAGAAAAGTGAACTTAAAGCATTAAGTTTTCTTTCAAACGAGTAAGCTTTTAAACCACCAGTTCTGCACGTACACTTAAGATATTAGTCCATTTGTCCAACACTTAGTGTAGACTGAAGGATTGTTATCTAAACTATCAACTCTCATTGAAGCTCTACTACCCTTTTGTTCAGGAGCTCACTCAAAGTTTTTAATTTGAAGAAATCAAAACTGGTGTATCCCCCCCCCCCCCCATCTATACACTCAATATACTCGTTTTGGGACCAACATGGACCTTTTCGGATCAATTTTGATAGCTCGACATTACCCTAATTAAATTAACTACTATATAATTTTATAATTAATCGTTCCATTTTCCAAATTCTAAACCTCAAATTTTATTTAGTAGTAGTAATAATAATAATAATATGTGTTAATAATAAGATCAATACAAAAAAATATTGCTTTAGGGAAATAAATAGAAGAATCATTTGGTCATCCAAATCTTTGAGCTAATAAAATAAGTTATATGTTTTTTATTTTCATAACATGAGAATTAAAAAAAAATGATCGGTACACAATTTCACTGAATTATTTAAATGGAAATATTAAATTGTCAATTTTTGTGTTATATATAACGACTTTATTGATTTTTATTTGTTATATTGGTCTAGAAGTAATTCCAAATAATCTTCGAAATTGCATCTTCAACTCCATTGAATTCATAATGTATAACATTTTTGTAGAGATATTGCCACGTACCGACACTTGTGCTCCTCGAAATGCATCGTGCGATCCTAGACTAGTTCGCCTCGAGACTAGCTAGACAATCTTTCCACCAAGTTACTTGGCAAATAAAATAAGAAAGCTAGAGAGTTTGAGACAATGGAAAGAACTTGTTTTCCTTAAATCTTTGGATGATTACAAATGATTGGCCAAGAGATCTATTTATACAAGTGGAGGAAGTGATATGGATGAATATCAGTATAGATTATGATATAAGTTATTTTATTAATAAATGTCACATGAAAGTATTCTCTAATTAGTTCTTACAAGATCTGGCTGGATCAGAGCTTTTACGATGTAAGAGGTCTTAAGTGCAGAGGTAATATGCTCTGCGTTCTAGTTCTTATTGGACTGCCTATGATATTAGGCTTGGGCCCGGAAGAGCACTTTTTCGCTTTATTTGAGCTCTGCAGCTCTGATTTAATGCAAGAAGCATTATTAAAAGCCTGATACATGTCAGAGCTTTACCGACATGCGCAAAAATAACTAACTGCCACGTGGAAGGTATCATACCAATCTTCTAGGACCACCGCTGACAGCTCTACGATATTGGAGAGGATTTAACAACTTGTACTATGGTATTAAAGGATATTAACTAGGAAACATTACTCTTTTACCCTTATATCTTATGCTATATATACCTCATTCATTTTAATTTGTTAAGGTTAGCTTCATTCCAAACACTTACTCATATTTCACTCGCACATTTGCACCATTTTACTCTCAAGTCTACTACGAGCTGACTTGAGCGTCAGAGACTCTCCCCGAATGCTTTTCATGCTTTGACGATGAGATTAATACCAAGCTATTCACATCTGTATTTGACTGTTTTTTTTGAAGTATGAACTTCAAACTTCTTGGAGTCTTCATAACAACATTTTCCACCAAGTTACTTGACAAATAAAATAAGAAAGCTAGAGAGTTTAAGATAATGGAAAGAACTTGTTTTCATTAAATCTTTGGATGATTATAAATGATTGGCCAATAGACCTATTTATACAAGTGGGAGAAGGTTTCTAGATCCTTCCCATCCTTATCCATAATCTCACTAAGTGTGGAAGTTTTCTAGATGCTTCCCATATCTATCGATAAGCCACTAGATTTTAGAACCTTTTAGCCAATTAGGAGGTTCTAGAGAATTCTAATAAACTCTACTAATATTTACAAGGTACTACAATATTCTAGAATTTTCTAATTTAGCCTCTTCGAGTCGGGACATGACAAAAGAGGCGGGACGTCATATTCTCCCCCACCTAAGTCGAGGCCTTCCTCGGCGCGACCCTTGCTTGGTTCCCATTGATATGATCTATTGTGTCTTCGTATGCGCCCTTCATTCATGGACCGAAATGTTTTGCCTTGTGGAGGGAGTTGCTTCATCATCCCTCGATTATCTACTTTAGATTCGACCATCCATCGCTTGTTCTCCTTCCACTCTGAATCATGACGCCTCCTGAAGAAGTCTCTCCTCCAACTCATCGACTTAGGAACAAACAAACGACCTCTTTTGCTAGAGTGCAACCCTACTCGTTTGGAGAATGCAACCTTACTCGTACACGTCGAGTTGTGCCCTCCTTCTCATCTTTGATTGTGTATTGTCTCACATATCTTTCTCCAAGCCTTTTCGTATCCTCATCTTTATATCGGTCTCGGCTTGACTAATCATGGAAAGCTTCACCTTTCCAATTCGGATGTCGCCTACATGATCTTTCACCCTCGGTTGATAGTCGTCCTCCGCCTTCTTGAACTCCTAATTCTCATCTGAAACATTTGTCGGCACCCTAAGTTCTTTCGTGTAGTCCGGTAGATCAATTATTGACTCGTCATCCATCATCGTGGCCTTGAGTCGCTCGAAGACCACTTCACGATGTTGAAGCCTCCTATTAAATTGCATGGCGGATAGGACTCCGGATCTCTTAACCTCTGTCCCCCCATTATGGTACTCGTCTTCTCCCCATCGCAAAGTATTAGAGAATTCAAGTATGAGACAATGAGAGTCCGTACCTTGTCGAACCATTACAACCCGACTGTGAAGAATACCGCGCCACTCCAATCTCTGATCCGTACCCGCACGTCTCTTCCTTCCCCGACCACTGGTTTGGCCGTAGTGTTCACAGACTTAACCGATCCTTTTGTTGGGACAACCTATTAGGGTTTGTATACCTCAAAGCATACTTTGTTCTTAGACGATGTATCAAACTTGTTTTATGTTCCATTTAAATGAGAATAAATATTTCTATTAATTGCTTGTTATTTATGTATTGAATTGCAAACAAGTCTGTTTACTACGATTGTAGACTGTGTGGTGGATCAATGATCAGATAAGGTAACACAGTCGGGTCATTTGTAATATAAAGTTCACAGTCTAGTCGGTAAAAATTGTTGTTGGTTCCGAAAGAGCAAGGCTTGGTGTATGGGGGGGGGGGGGGGGAATACACCAAATGCAAACTTTTCAGTTTACTTGACTAATTACTTAGAGAGTTTAAGCTTTCTGAACGATAATTGCTTAACTTTGACAAACCATATCGATCTCGATCTGTCCAGATAAATACTCTCTTGTGAAAAACACTTAGCAAATATCAAGAGTGATCTTGATCTCTAACAGAGCTTTGTGTGCGGAATATGGTGGACTTAGTCAGTGCTCTTGTTTAGAAAACCTTTTGAAAGACTTAATCAGATTGATTAAGAAATGCAATTTGAATGATTGTGTTGGTTTAGCAGATAAACAACTGAAATTAAAATGCAGAAAGTAAATAACACAGTTATTTTTACGTGGTTCCGAAAACCCCCTACGTCCACGGTCCAATCCAAACTGGATTAGATATCCACTTCTAAGTTACTCTCTTCTTTATACTCGCTGAGAACGAGCCACAAGTTTTAAGCACAATCTGGTTGAAACTTATGCACGAATAAGGGTCGTGTCCCTTTACAACTTACAGAAAACTACTATAACTGGATTCCTTCACGTCAATCCACTAGAAAGCTACTAGCTAGTGAAGTTATCCTTCCTTCTTCTCGATGAGACAGACTTGAATCGAGTTGGTGTGATTTTGATCACGAACAGCTTAGAACACGATCTGGTGTGTAGAAATCTTCTCAAGTAAATGCTTCAATGAGTGAGTTAATTTATGGGCAGAGTAACAGCTAGTTGATCGTAGATGATAGTATTCGTACTTTTCCAGTCTTGGTTCCAAGCTTTTATAAGTGTAGAATTTAAAATTTTAACCGTTGGTCTTGATTGGTTTGAAGTAAATGAGATTTTCCAATCAAGAGATATGAATCCCTGATTAATCTCTTATTGCCTTTGGAAGGATTTACCGAATCTTTAATAAATATGGAAAGTAGATCGTTGATAGATGTTTCTTTCCTTCTGCGCGTGTTGATTGATTTTTCTTCCAATTTGATCTCCAATAGATATCTTTTTCATCTTCGTAAGATCTGCTGATGTGGCAAGTAGTCTTGGATTCATCTAAGTGCATCTGGACAAAATGTCAGATGACTGACGTTGATCTGATACCATCTGGCTCACTTTAAACAATGATCTGGTCGAAACAGATTGACGACGATATGGTCAGTTATCGGTCTGTTCCACAAAGAAATGCTCCAAAGTATGGTAGAAAAACTTTGTGAGTAATCTTGATTTAATCAGATCGAGTGGCCATATGTAAGATCTTCTACTTGCTTTAATTTGCTGTTGATCTGGTCCGCGAGCAAGTAAGAAAAGGACATAATAACTTCTCTATGATTTAATCCCTTACATTTTAAGTTATTCTCTAGGATCATGTCCTCTATCATATTCACTTTACACATTAGTGATCTGGTACAGTTTAGAACAGATTGAGACCTAGCAAACAGAATAAAATCTAAGTGTGTTTCAAAAGAACATCATCAAAACTAAATATTGTGGTGTTCCCAATAGTTGCGATATCATTTGATGCGAGAACTGACCTTAGCCCGCAGAATGATATCGGTATGTAAAAGTTGATACACATGCTTTGCATATACATATTTAGAGTTTTCATAGTGAGATAAGTTCTACGTGCTGTTGCTTAGAACAAGGTCTCGGAAATTAAATATTTCTTAATCTGTGACGATGACATTAGTATATGCGGCTGATTAGATGTTGTTTTGATTCATCTTTGCTTACGGAATTTTCCTAACTCTATATAGTGATGTCTTGAGAAGTACTGATTGGTTTAGCTAGAAGTACTCTATTGTTAATCGTATAGAATCGCATCTCGATAACACGAGTTGATTAAATCCGCATGAGGCATTCAGAAATATTTATTTCATAAGAAACTCGGCCCGTTGGAATTTATTCTGTATGTAATAATTAAGGTCTGAACCAGATGACTCACGAATAAATATATTAATTAATTATGAGTTGTCAGCGAACTCAATTAATTAATGGATTTAGTAAATCTTAAACGCGGGAAATAATTAATGACAAAATGGTTACATCCGCAATTTGGATGGATAAAGATGAGTTCAATATTTTTCATATAGTGGAGTCGATAAATATTTATAATAGAATTACACTTTATTACATTTCTTTGGAGTAATTAATTTGATCGTTAAATTAACTTAATATATTAATTAATTTAAGTATAAGTTTGACCAAACAATTAATTGAATTTAATTGGATCAAAATGACTTGGGAATCAAATAAATTAAGTTATGGATTTGACTTGTTCAAATTAATTTTGAATTATTCAAAATTTAAATTTGAATAATAGATGGAATTATAGAGAGATAAAAGTGGAATTAATTTTATTATTTGGGGTCTTATCCATTCACCTTAAAAACCCTAATCTAGTCCATTATATCTATAAATAGGGGAGTAGAAATGGCTGAAAATATCTTCCCCATACACTTAGATTTTCGGCAATTAAGATATTAAATTCTCTTAATTTTTCGAAAAATTAGAGTATTTCACACTCTATTTTTCGTTCTTCTCTTTAAGATTTGATAGTTTATTGCCCACACAATATTCAAATCATAGATCGGGAATATGTTAGAAATTTTCAAGGTAGGATCGAAGGAGATCAAAAGGAGATTCGAGTGGAGTGGATTGCGGCTCGTTGCTAACGATTCAATTCGTTTCTCCACAAGTGGATGACTAGCTAAGGAGAATGTATTATTATTTAATTACGCTTTTATTTTCTCCTATGTGGTATTAAATACTATGGAATTAATTATTTATGCGATATATTAAACATGTGGATCTTACATAATTACGAGCCTCTCATACGATTTCTATCGCAACCTTCACTCCCAACGCCTTGGCCACGCCTTCATGCATGAAGTTATGTGTAGCACCCATATCGACCCTTTTTCGGCCCCTTCGTCGGCTCCACTTGAGCCTTCACCGCGCTTAATAATCTCATAGATCCCCCACAGTTGTATTCTCCACATCCGAGACCGACTCCTCTGACCCTTGTAGCGCAGCCACCTTCGTCCCTCGAAACGGACATTAAAATTTCAAGTGGTTAGTGACACTACATATATAGCGCGTTTTAGGCTTACCCAACTCCTCCGCTTGTTTTCCCAAGCTTTGACCTATCGTTCTCGTTCTAGGTGGGTCGTCTCCCCCACCATTTTTCTTGTCATCCTCTAACCGGAACTCGTGCTTTGATATCTTCAAGTCCACTAACCGTTCGGCCACTACAATGGTTTCTGACACATTCCGAGCATTCTTTCATTGCACCTCAAGCTTTGCCCACGGCTTGAGCCTGTCGATAAACACGAACAACGCCTCTTGGTCTGTAATACTATTTTATTGTCATCGAGTGCGTGAGCTGATTGACCTCGATCGAGCCACAATTTTGGGATGTCGATCCGGTGAGGTGTCGCACCTCCCCTATCCCCGTTAGCCATGGTCCGTTTGAATAGGGTCGTCCTCCCTTCCATGGCCTCCAACCTAGCCATGATGCCCGCAAGCGCCGAGCTTACTTCTTCCCGAATCATTGCACACAACTTCTCTCACATGTTCTGGTTCATTTCGTTAAGCGTCCCCAAGAATTGATTAGCGAACTCCTTATTTGAATCCTCGATCTCCTTGACCCTCTCAACCACGTCCTTGAAGAATTCTCTATGCTCGTCCATGATTCCCTCGACGCGATCCACTCGAGTCTCCACGGCAACACCTTTGTGTACGGACTTGTCCTGAAGGATTCGTTCTCCATATCCTCTTCCCGACCTACAAGAAACCTTTTTGAATATGAAATCACTTAGAACCACTTAACGTGGCTCTGATACCACTTATCACGTTCTGGCACTTGAGCCCTCAAAGTGCGTCGTGTGGTCCTAGACTAGTTCGCCCCAATACTAGCTAGGCAACATTTCCACCAAGTCACTTGGCAAACAAAATAACAAAGTTAGAGAGTTTGAGAGAACAGAGAACTTGTTTCCTTGAGTCCCTGGATGATTACAAATGAATGACAAAGAGACTTATTTATACAACTGGGGGAAGGTTTCTAAATCATTTTCATCCTTATCCATAATCTCACTAAGTGTGGAAGTCTTCTAATGTAGCTTCGCCAAGTCGAGACATGACAAAAGAGGCGGGACAACACAATATGTTGCCACATCAATTATTTTCTAAATTTGGAGCTTGAGACATTCTCCAATTATAAAATTTGATTTTTAAAAAAAAGAAAGTTGATGACACCACACAATTTCGATATCTTAATTTAATCTTTAACTACTCCCAAAATTCGTGCATTACACGAAAAAATTGCACAATTAAATATATATATATATATATATATAATGTAAATTATGGTATTGTGAAAATATCGTCAATTTGAAATGATATTATTCGTGTGAATTTGTAGATACTGAAATTCAAAACAAATTATAAATTCGGAAAGATTTCCTTATACACGATGTTTGTGAATTGTGATACACTGTCAGCTCTTATTATCTTTCTTACATATTAAGATATTCAAACCACTACGACTTCATACTATTGATGAAACAACATATAATTAACCATGTGAGAAAACGGACTACTTAAGAAAAAGGCTCACGTGTGATAATGACTGATCTTGACCTTTGTTGATTGTCATGACGTACAAAATAATAACGAGAAATTGTCTTCGTATTATTCTCTTTGATGGAACTGCAAAATATCAATGAATATATATAATTATTAGTATTAAGAAATAAGTTTAGCTTAAATTTTATTAATAATAAAGTATGTTACCAATGTGATCACATAATCTTTGAAGCTATCATTCTCAAATGTTTTTACTATCTCTTTCATATACCACATCACATAAAACTCACATTGCTTTGAATCGGGTTGAGTGAAACCTTATAAATACACAAAAAAAGCTAAGAATTTTGCGCAAAGACAAGATATTTTGCGCACATCAGATTTACATGAGCACACGAACAATTATAATAAGTTAACATCCAATGCAAATTAAGTAATGGATGTTAATGGCATGCAATCAAGACATAAAATTTGATAGCTATTGGTTGTACACATATCCAAACAACTTTCTTATCAATCAGCATTCAAAATCATGTTGACAAAAACAAGATTGATGTGTGTTTACAAATCCCAGGTTCGAGAGATGTGCTACTCACTAGATATAATTGTACTCTCTACTCCTAGCTCATTTGTGGTCCTGATCACAATAAAGCAGAGACACTTTGATGAGAATATCTGCAAAAAAATTAGGAAGGAAATTTTCAATGAAAATATAAAAAACCTCAAATGCAAATCTTTGATAAATGTCAGTAATTCGATATCAGACACATTTGAAACACCACAACGGACAACCTTCTCTCCAGCCTAGAACACATGTCTCATGATCAATAAAGTAGTTATGAAAGGAGAAACTTGATACAATAAGATACAAAAATACACATCTAAAGGAATACCGTTAAGATCTTGTTGGTTGTTTTCCCCATAGCAGAAAGAACGATGACAAGTCTTTCTTCTCGAAAACTAAGAATGAGTTCAGCCACTTCTCTCATTCTCTCTACGGAGTCAACAAACGAACCACCAAACCTCATAATGCAGGAGAGCTCATTCTCATTAGGAGTTTGATGAGCACCATGCTTTTTGAGTATCACTCCTCTCAAGCACATCCACCTTTCCACCCTCACATCTTAATGTCATAGACGAATAACTATGTTGTTGCCTACGAATATGCACAGGCTGATAGAGGCAAGCATTCTTGCTCTTGGAGAATAGCTGGCTTGGAGTTTTCACAGTACATAAATGCAATGTTGTCGCCATACTAAATAAAATACTCTAAATGGAAAAAAAAAATGAATATTGGGTTTGAAGATATTGGTTAATGACGGAAAATTAAAGAGGTTTTCGCAGATAAATTGAAACCAGATATTTCCAGAAGCAGAAAAAATTGAACTAATGTCGAAGTATTTTTCCACCAGCAGTAGCTACATCCCGTATTTAAATCTGACAATCTTGATTTAACCTATGAAAGTCATGAAGCATATAACTACAAAAAGAACAAGTATATTAAAGGGTGGGGGGGGGGGGGGGGAGGGGGGAATAACCTTCTCTTGATGGAGGAGGTTGGTGGGGTAGCGCGGAGGGACGGCAGTCGCGACAGGGTGGAGGTTCGCGGTAGGGAAAAGGTATTGTGGCGCTGGTGAGAGTTTCTAAAGGGAAGGGAGACAGAAGGAGTGTTTTGTAGTTGGCAAATGCTTTGGAAAAAAAAATCCCTGGGTTCGAATCTCATATATTACATTATATTTCTTCCTCTATTTAAGCTCTATTTTTTCATTTTATTTTTACAAAAAAAAAAACAGTAATATAAATGACATTTTATATTAATTAAAACACCACATAGATGACATTTTGAATCTATTATCATCAAAACAATCGATACATGACACTAGCATGACATTATTTTGAGAAATGTCATGTATATTTTTCATCACACTTCATAGATCACATTTTTTTTGCAATGTCATCTATGCGCAAATTTCTACTAGTATAGGTAGTACGTAATATTTAGTGGTTTGGAATTGATTAATAGCCAATTGAATCGGCCATACGTAATCGTGGTTTAGATTGGATTAGTGGTAAATTGACTATCTAGTCAAAAGAATAAAAATCTTAATTTGATAATCCTGCATCAAAGTTTATCGGTTTTGAATCGGGTCTTTAGTTCTTAATGTTGTCTGCTCATTAAATCTATAGAGCATCTCTTACGGTTATCAGTCGATTAGAGAAATAGTTAGTGAAGTATCTTCCTTATTAACGAAAAGTTAAGGAGAGATGAGATCGTGTCATAAGCGTCTTCGGTGATCATAACCGGTTTATTTGCATGAATTATAGTTATTTTTACATCGAAGATCGGAATATCAAGTTTGGGTGTAATTAATTAATTGTTGGAATATTTCTCATATTGTTAGTTTTTATTTGTGATTTATTTGTCAAGAAAAATTCAAAAATATCTCATTCTTCACTTATCATGTTACTCAGACCTCTCTTTAGAAGCTTGAAACGTTTGAACATCACTATAATTGAAGCAAATAGAGTAGCAGCAACATATAAAAACTTCAACGGGAAAAACTTGTTAAAAATGACTAATCTCATGCCATGATTCATTATAAAATACTTTACCATCATAGCATCCACTACCACGTCGATTATCATCGAACATAACCAAAATGTCTCTTGATTGTTCTCCATATCCTTGGTTGCACAAATATTTTGCAGCGCTAAGTTCAATATATGAACAACACAAGGGGTCCACTGATGCTAGAAAACGTCGCCTCCACAAGTCCTCCGGTAGCTGCACAAGTCTTAGCAATGTCCATAATGACTTGAACCACATGTTGTGGGTCAGCCTGTTCAATAACTTCTTTCATTAACTGAAAGATAAATATATAAATATATATGAAATATAAAAAAATAAAATAAAATTTTAAACATAGTTAAATATTACATTTAAATATGAATAAATTTAAAGAGAAAATATAATGATATTGTACCAAAACTGTGTCATAAATATTTTTGTAAGTGATTTATTATTAATTTGATATGATAAATATACATTTTATGCGTATAAAATCAAATATATTATGCAAATAATTATTATTTTATTTTTCTATTCGGTTAATCTGTCTAACCCTATCGGTGCGGGTTGTTTTCGTTCCAACTCATTCAGACTAAAAAATGTTTTGGATCACAAATTTCAATCATAATTCTCTTCAGTTTCGGGTTGGTGTTCGGGTCAACTCGCACCTTCGGGCCAAATTAACATCCCTAGTGATGAAGATGAGCTAGATGAACTTTGAGTAGGCATCACAATGTAATTATATAATTGAGAAGCTGAAAAAAATAAACATACACATGAATATATAAAATTCAAATAATAAACATGTTACTCCCTCAGTTCCACTATTCTTGTCCCCAATAGTTAAATAAAACACTCACAGTTTTGGTTAAATAGAGTCAAGAATAATGGGACGGAGGAGTACAATAAATTAATATATTTCCGAAGACGATAGCATAACTGCAGAGTCCACTAATTATAGATAGTTTCATTGCATGATATATTTCTGAATTGTTGAGGCTCAGCCATTTTTAATTTTAACTATAACGTTGCTTTCCATATCATGAAATCAATGTATATACAAATCTAATCCCTGACCCATATCATGAACAATGTATGAACAAATCAAAAAACAATTTCAAATAAAAATAATTTTAACCATAATGTTTCTTTCCATATCACGAAATCAATGTACAAACAAATCTAATCCCTCAAACGTATCATGAAATCATTGTATAAACAAACTAATTTCTCACCCATATCATGAAATCAATGTATAAACAAATCTAATCCCCCACTCATATCATGAAATCGATGTATAAATCAATCTAATCCTTTACCCATATCGTAAATAATGTATGAACAAGTCAAAAAATAATTTCAAATAAAAATGAAATATGAATATTTTCAGGATTATATCAATCTAATCCTTTACCCACTCATAGTTGGTCGGCTCGTTTATAATGAATATATTTTGTCGTAGTTCACTAAATTTTTTATTGTAAATCTCAAGTTTACATGATTATATCAACCACTTTTTTTTTTGACTTTGTAAATTTAATTTGAACTTTCTTTATATACCAAAGAATAACATTTCAGGGATATTAGACTCTTAGTCTGCATTTGGTACGTTGGTTGAAGCAGTTGGGCTGAAATAATCTAGTCTTATCTGTCATTTGGTAGTAATTGTGAATATCTTATGCGCTTGTGTTTATAAACACAGCCCGGAAATTTGGCCTAGTTGTAGAGGGTTTATTAACCCAATAAAAATCTGATATTATTTTAAACTCATTCCAACAGTGAAACAAGGGGAAATAATTCAAGACAAAAATACCTCTCCCACTTCTTACTTTTTCCATTCTAATTTTTGACAATAAAAGAACGTATTCTTCATTCTCTCTCAGTCGACATCGACGCGATTTGAGCAACTTCGAGAGGGCGATTCTGAGGACGACATTCTTTTTCAAAGGTAAGTGGTTCTTTTTACCTTACAAAATCGTTCCATCCCGCATCATCTATTTCAATGCTCTGAAATTTGTTCGAATCTCCCATTGTAGTCGAGTTTCCTCAGATTAGGCATTCTTCACCATACGTTTAGTTTGGAACTGCGTGCTGTGAGCTGTGAGTTGTGAGCAATAGGTAATTTCATATCCGTGCATCTTATTTATTGTTTGATTCAGTGTTAAGTCCTTTTTGTTAGGGTTTACTGTTGATATGAACAATTGCTCTTTTATACCAATTTTAAAGCAACTGTTGTGTAATATAACATTATTTGGATTCATGTTTTCATTTTCTGAACTGGTATGTAATACATATGATAAGTAATTTCAATCTTTTGGGTTTACCGTTTCTTGGGTTAGTGGTGTAACATTTCGATGAATTTGGAATCCTGTACAAATTTAATTTTCATGTATTTTTGGTATTTTTGAATACTTGCATGTTAAAAATACTTGCCTATTGAATGTAATTTTGATGTATTTTTGGTGTTTTTAAATACACGTCTCCTGCAATAGTTAAGGCCAAGGAATTTAGCAAGTGTTTATGTGAAATCTTGCAAAATCCAACATGGCGGGTTGAATGTTGTAGAAGATGAAACCGGTGTTATTATTATTGGAAAGAGGGGTTTCTAAATCTTAAAACCTAAATATATGCATAATCGAATTTGAATGTATTTATTGTCCGAAAAGATTTAGCTGTCACTTGTAGCATATTTTATCAAACCTTATTTCTTTTAATACATATTTATTTAAACATTAGTTCTTTGACCACATATTTTCTTTTAACACATATTTTTTCAAACATTATTTAGTTGTCCTTAGAGAATTATCAACTGTCCTCAGAGAATTTAACTAATTTGCAGCATATTTTTTCAAACCTTATTTTTTTTAAAACCTATTTTGCCTCATTTATACCTTCGGATTACGACATGTAAAACTTAGTATGTCAACTTGTTGCCTGTGCTTGTATAGATGTGTTAAACTGATCTCATCTATTAGTATGTAAACCTTGTTGTGTGTATAAATGTCATCTTATCGTGCAAATATTTACGTGTATAGATGCCTTGTTGCAAATATTGTGCATATATCTTGTAAACCTAAGAGAATTATTGATTGTTTTTTGTTATCGTACAAATATCGCATGCAAATGTAGATGTGTAGATGCCTTATTATGTAACATGTTGCTTGTGCTTGTATAGATGTGTTAATCCTTATTGCTTGTTAGCTACTTGTATAGATGTGTTAAACTTATCTTGTGCAAATGTTGATGCCTTCTTGGTTGTTAACTAAAACTGATATTTGAAGTTATTATGACAGTGAACTTGTTGGTTGTATGGATGCCTTATTATGTAAAGCTTTTCTAAACTATTAAAGTCTAATGCTTGCATAGATGTCTTCTACTTATTATGTGACCTTGTTGCTTCTAAAACCTTATGTTGTCTACTTGGTTTACATTTCCTTCTTATTTCCATGTTTATGCAGCAAACCGGAGCCTACATCTTTGTTTTGGCCTTTTACGTCTTAGGATTAGGCAATCATGAGAAATAGTAAAAGAAACGCTTGTATAAAAATTATGATTGTTGAAATTATGAACTTGTACTTACTCCAGGTCTGTGTGGTTATAGATTTGTTGATTGATCTTTTGAGTAGAAAGCGAAAGCGAAAGCGAATATCAAATGACACATATAGCATGATTCAAAAAATCCCTAGCCAAGTGAAGCACTTGAATAGGTTAGTGAAGGCAAGTGATGCAAATTGTCTAATAAATTTGAGAATGAATAGAATTACATTTGGTAGACTATGTTCTATTTTAAAAGAACTAGGAGGGTTAAGTGATGGTAGATATGTTAGTGGAAGAACAAATTGCCATGTTCATTGGAATTTTGGCACATCATAAAAAAATGGTACAATAGCTTTTGATTTCTCTCATTCTGGCCAAACAACCTTTCGGTACACACATATGGTATTAAATTCCATTTTAAAGTTGCACCAATTATTCATTGCCAAACCAATTTCTATGCTAGACGACAGCAATGATTCACGTTGGAAATGGTTCAAGGTAAATAAATAGTATATTTCGTATTGCACAAAGCAATATATAAATAAAACCATATAATTGACAAATCAACTAACATTTTGGTCATATAGGGTTGCTTAGGAGCTCTAGATGACACGCATATTAATGTCACTGTCCTTCCTCGTGATAAGGTTTGATATAGGACCCGTAAGGGTGAAATTTCTACAAATACTATAGTAGTATGCGATAGAGACCTAAGATTTATCTACGTCTTGACGGGATGGGAATGATCCGTCGCGGATGGAAGAGTATTACGAGATGCAGTTAATAGGGAGACAGGGCTGAAGGTGTCAAGGGGTATATTTGCTTTAATACTTATTACACATTTATTTCAATTTTGTTTAGATGCTTATGCAATGTCATTTACGTATTAAGATTCTACTACCTATGTGATAACGGGTATGCAAACTCCGAAGATTTTCTAACACCTTATTAAGGCGTGAGATACCATTTAAATGAGTGGGGACCAAATAATGCAAGACCCAAAACCCACAAGAATTATTCAACTTAAGGTACAGTAAAGCAAGAAATGCGGTTGAGCGTGCGTTCGGAGTCATCAAGAAGCGATGGAGAATCTTAAGATCCGTATCTTTCTATCCTATTAAGGTTCAAATGAAGTTAATTATGATGTGTTTCTTACTTCATAACTTCATACAAGTGTCTGATGAGTCAGATTATGTTAAGTTGTTGAATGACCTTAATTCTTCCCCTATGTGGTACATTGAGCGTCATCCTATGCGTGTATTTAAGTGGACTTCTGAATTTAATCCTGCATTTGAAACTCCCATTGTTGCTATTTGGTGTAACTTGCTTGGTTTGCCCGTTCATTTTTATGATATGAGTGCTTTATATGCGATTGGTAATCTGCTTGGTACTCCTATACAGGTTGACCGTGATACTACTACACGGTCGAGATTGTCGTATGTCAGGATCTGCATTGAGATTGATATCACCCAACCCCCACCGACAAAGATTTGTCTAGACCTTGCGGGGACTCAGATTACACAGAGGATAGTGTGGAGTAAGATCCCACATTACTGCTCCGACTACAGACACGTCGGGCACACTCGGGACTCGTGTTATGCTTTTGGGAAGAAGCATAGGCCGGAGAAGAAGAATTTTCACAGACAGGGTGCGCCATCTGAGCATGTGCCTCAGACTACTAGAATTGTTGCGCTGACTCCCAAAGCGGATGCTCCGACTTCCCGCCCTCATGAAAGATCCTCGGATCCATCATCCTCTGTGGGGATTAAGGATCATCAGAGCCAGCAGGATCAGCTACAGGGCGGGGAGGCCCGACGCACTACTCGCCGGCGCACATCGCGACGCCGCAGTCGAGGCCATTCAGCTAGAGGAGGACTCTCGGGAGATAGACGCGTGTCGGTCTCTCCTGGGATGCATGGAGGTCAGTACAGAGACTTCCCGCAGATTTTCGACACAGAATGGGTTGTGGTTTCAGGTCGAGATAAGAAGAAGCTTTCAAGAGACGAGAAACATGTGAGGACATGGAATCAATATAGTGTCTTAGATACTGATGGAATTGAGGGTGTTGAGCTCGGCTCCACCGATATGGCCATTGAGAGACCATCTCACCGTGAGATGAGAGTGGATGCGAGGGGTGGTGGCTCTTCTTCTGACCCTCATACGTTCGCTGATACTCCTGCCAGGCCACATGATTCTTCATGTGCTGGTAGTCGATTGAGTCGAGAGAGGCATTCCACCTCGGTGATTTCCTGACTTGTTTCCCATGTCAGCACATTTTCTGATTTGGAATGCGCAGGGTATTGCTAACTCAGGGTCCCAGCGTCATTTCAAGAATTCGATTGCTCAGCACCACCTTTCTTTCGCTGCGGTGCTCGAATCCCAAACCTCTCCTCAACCTGAATTCTACGGGAGGCGATTTGGGATGCCTTTCAGGGCCTCAAACACCAGCGGTAAGATTTGGATTTTCTCTCAGAGGGACATTCAGGTTGAGGTGGTTGATGATTCGGATCAACTGCTTCATGTTCATCTGTCCGTGGCGATTTTTCCTCGCCTTTTGTTTCTCTCGGTGGTTTATGCCAAGTGCAGTAGGGAGGGGAGATATGCTATATGGGAGAAGTTGAGGGATATTTTTGTTACTGTTGAGGGACACCCGTGGTTAGTGGATGGTGATTTCAAAACTTTTCTGTCTGAGGATGAGTGCCAGGGGAATGTTGTGGATCGGCATGGGGAGATGACTAATATTTTGGATGCTATCTCTGATTGTCAGTTGTGTGATCCTGGATTTGACGGTCCTGTCTTCACTTGGGAGCGTGCTGGCTTGTGCGAGAGGTTGGATCGGATCCTGCTGGGTGAGCACTGAACTTCTATTTTTGCGGTTACCCGGGTTACTCATCTGCCTCGTATTCAGTCAGATCATGGTCCTCTGTTGGTGAAATGTCAGTTTTCGGTTGAGGTTCACAGAGCTTCGTTCAGTTTCCAGAACATGTGGGTTAGGCACCATACCTTTCGCTCGGAGGTGGCTCGTATCTAGGAGGCGCCGACTATTTTTCAGATGATGCTCAACCTGCAATTCAAGCTGAAGCGGACGAAGCGGTTCCTCAAGGGCTGGAATAAGGATGTTTTTGCCACATCTTTGATAGAATTAGGTTTGCTGAGGAAGCGGTGCTTCAGGCAGAGACTTCCTATGATGCATCTCTTACTCCTTTGACTCAATCTGCTCTGAACAGATGTGTTGCGAAGTACGCTCTGAGGACCAGGATGAAGGAGGATTTCTAGAGACAGAAGGCTTTTATTCGATGGGTTACAGAGGGAGAGCACAACACCAAGTTTTTCAGGGTTGGGTGAGACAGAAGAGGGTTCACTCTCGGATTCACTCTATTCGGGACGGAGAGTTGGTCATTACGGAGGAGACTGCTATTCGGGAGTTCACTTCTAGGTTCTTTCAAAACCTTCTCACATTGGATATTCCCGAGCTGATGACTCCTGATCTTGATTGTCTGCAGCAGTTGCCGCCGTCTATGGATCTAGATGCTTTGTGTGAGACGCCGGAGGCTGCTGAGATCAGAGAGGCTGTGTTTGGTATTAGTGGGGACAACACTTCTGGTCCGGATGGGTTCTCATCTATTTTTCTCAGAGCTGTTGGGGTACGGTTGGCGCTGATGTGATTGCTGCTGTTGAGGATTTCTTTGCCGGCTCGTCCATGCCTAGGAGCTTTATGGCTACTTTGATCATCTTGAATCCAAAGAAGTCAGCTTCGGTCACATGAGCGGATTACCGTTCTATCAGCCTTTGCAATGTCACCAACTAGATCATCTCCAAGATCTTGACTTCGTGCTTGGTGCCTCTCATTCCACTTGTGGTTGCGCCGAATCAGAGTGGTTTTGTTCAGGGTCGGTTGTTGAGTGACAATGTGCTTCTTGCTCAGGAGTTGATCCATGAGTTACAGGAGAAGTCGGGGGTCCCGAATGTTGCGCTGAAGCTGGACATGGCTAAGGCGTATGTCAGAGTTCAGTGGCATTTTCTTCTTAGAGTGCTCAAGCAGATGGGCTTCCCGCCGAGGTGGTTGGGCTTCATAGAGAGATGTGTTCATCACTGTTGGTTCACTGTTCTGGTGAATGGTGCCCCTGCCGGCTTCTTCCCCTCCTCTAAAGGCCTCAGACAGGGCGATCCATATCGCCGTCCTTGTTTGCTCTGGTTGCTGACTACTTCTCTCGATCTCTTGATAGATTGATCATGTCCCGTCACAGCATGATATATCACACGCGGCGTCATGGATTCCCTATATCTCACTGGTCATATGCTGATGATATCATTATTTTCACTAAGGCAAGCAGGCCTACTATGAGTAGACTTATGGACTGCCTTAAGGAGTATGCAGCTGTTTCTGGTCAGAAGGTGAATGTGGAGAAGAGCAGCTTCTTCCTCAGTGGGAAGCATGATAGGTGGGCCCGTGGCATTCTGCAGGTTGGGGGATTTCAGCGAGGCTCTTTTCCTTTCACGTACTTAGGTGTCCCTATTTATAAGAGGAACTTGAAGTCGTCCATGTTCTTGGGACTCCGTCAGAGGATGAGTGACCGCATTCATCGCTGGTCACATCGCCATCTCACCTTTGGAGGTCACCTTTCTCAGATCCAGAGCACGCTCACGACCATTCCCTTCCACATCCTCCAGGTTATGGGGCCGTATGGGGTTGTTCTTCAGGAGTTTGAGCAGATCATGGCTAGGTTTTTTTGGGGCTCCATCAGGGAGCAGAGGAAGATGTATTGGGTCAGTTGGAAGCAAATCTGTTTACCTAGAGATGAGGGTGGTCTTTGCATACGACGTCTATCGGACCTTGTGTTGGCCTTCAGTTACAAGCTCCGGTGGCAATTTCAGGCTCGGGATTCCCTCTGGTCCAGGTATATGTAGGCTAAGTATTGTCGTGGTACTTCCCCTTTGCATGTTGCTTTCTTTGTGCATGATAGTCGTATCTGGCGTCGCTTATTGCATTCTGGTATTTCTGCGCATGCTTATATTCGTTGGTCTCTTGGGAATGGTTGGGTGAACTTTTGGGATGATGCCTGACATGAGGATCTTCCCCTGTCCGGACTTTGCATGACCGAGTTGTCCCGCCCACCCCCGGGTGTGTGATTTCTGGCGTGATTCTATTTGGGATATGGATGCTCTTCTTGCCTTGCATGTTTCATGTGGTTTTCCTGTTTCTGTGATTGAGACCTTGAGCACTACACCGATTCTTGTGGGAGGTGAGGATGTTATGCGATGGAGTCTTTCCGGACATGGCGAGTTCTCTCTTACTTCTGCTTGGGAGCATGTTCGGCGGTGGCTTCCGACGCGTCCTTTGTTTGGTGAGATCTGGAACTCTTGTCTAGTGCCGAATGTGTCTGTGTTTCTTTCGAGGTTGTTGTTGGGAAGGATCCTGGTGGATGTTGTTATTCAGTCTCGTTCCATCTCCTTGGCTTTCAGATGTTTGTGTTGTCGGTTTCCTCATATTAAGTCTCTCATGCATGTGTTTGTGTCGAGTGAGTCGGCGAGGTCTATATGGACTCATTTTGCCTCTTGGTTCCCTAATGCGCGCACTCATATGCACACGAGCACTGATATTGCACGTAGTTTAGGGCGCTGGAGCCACTTATTTCCTAGAGCACGGAGCACTCACACCAGTTTATTGATTCCTTGTCTTATCACTTGGTTCATTTGGACAGAGAGGAACAGTTGCAAGCATCGTGACTTTTCTTTCCATGCTTCTCACGTTATTTGGTAGGTTACTCACCAGTTGAGGGTTCTGGTCGCCTACGGAAAGCTGCATTCGGCTGACTGGAGAGGTTGTTACCCCCGAGTCGACTTTATGCCGGCTGCTGAGTCGGTCAAGAGGGTTCTCAGATCACTCATGGTTCTCTGGCAGCCGCCGGAGGCACCATGGGTGAAGTTGGACACAGATGGCTCATTCGATGGGAGCACGCAGAGGGCGGCAGGTGGAAGACTGATTCGTGATCACACAGGTGCCTTGCTCGCAGCCTTTAGCACGCCACTGGCAGCTAGTTCGAGCTTTGAAGCGGAGCTCTTAGCTTTGCTTCATGGTCTCAAACTGGCTAGGTATTTCTCCGATCACATTTGGATCGAGATGGATGCTACTGCAGTTCTCTCGCTGTTCACTTTAGGAAGATATGGTGCAGCTCACTTGCGACACATAGTGACGGAGATTAGACTTCTTCAGCAGCTTCAATTTTGTTTCTCTCACATCCACAGGGAAGGGAACCGAGCTGTGGACTTTTTGGCCCAGAAGGGGACCCAGACCCCGGGCATGATGATTTATGATCTCATGACGGCGCCGAGATATCTTGTGCCACTAGTTAGGATGGACCATCATGGTTATCCTAACATTAGATTCCGTTATAGATAGATCTACTTTCTTTTGTCTTTTGTTTTCGTTTTCTACTTTTTATGATTTATCTTCGTTTGTGGGCATAAGTTGTTTTCTTCCTTTTGTTGATTTATTGTTCATTATTTGGATGGTGGGTCACTTTTGGGCCCAACATCTTGTATTGACATTTCTTTTTGATTGGTTATATACGGGTTGGGAGGCTGCCTAATTCCCCTCCCTCCGAGGTGTTTTGATTTAAAAAAAATGCAAGAGACATTTTGGCTCAAGAGATATGGGAGGCGTATAATGTGTCGTAGCTATTCTAGGAGGATGAATTTATTTGGTTGTATTAATGATACAAAGAATCTTTTTTTACTTGTATTATTGTTAAAAATCATGTGTGTTGAACACTCGTTTATTTGTCTTATTAATTACTATATGATTCCCCTTTGTAATGTGTGTTTAACGTGGACAGGTCAATGAACATGAATAATAAAGAGAAAAAATTATTCTCTGATTGTGTGTGTGGAGCAGGGAAGATAAATATTTTTACTGCCAGATTGAAAGCCGACCATCCGAGTCGCATATACTACAAATGCCCAGCAAAGATGAAGCATAATTTGTCATTTATTTGGTGTGATGAGTATCACACCAAATGTGTTAATGGAAGTATAACTTCCTTTGTTTTAAATCAAAGTTGGAAGGCTCTTGTGACTTCGAGCACATCGTTCTGTGAGTCTAGTGGAACGAACAAAGAACGTCAAGAACAGTGTTTGACTGCTAAATCACGTTTCAAAACTGATTTGGAATGAGAAATTGCCTTAGGATTCATGGCTTTTATTATCTTCGTTCTAGGTGTTTTATTAGGTGTAACCCCTTCATCAAAGATGTAGTAGGAAATCATATGGTTGCAATAGACATTTTCATCTTCATGCATATGATTCTACTATCTATGTATTTAAGTACTAATCTGCACATATGATTCTACTAGCTATGATATTGTCTTATGACATGTATTGTAATTTTTGTATGTAATGATTGTTATGGGTTGGGAATGTTGTGATTTAATCCAAGTTATAATATTGTCACCTAATTCAAATGTTTTCACTTATTTATTTATCATCATCGCAATATGTTTATTTCAAATAAAAGGTCACAAGCTCAATAGTATTTATAGACTTGTCCTTTCCAATTCTTACTTTTCCATAGTTGGTATCATCAAATCTTTACTGAATATACACAACTGACAACTATTTCACCATGTGTATGACTTGTCTCTATCAAACAAACATGTTTTGAATCATTTTCTCCAAATTCAAGATTCATATACTCATTTTGTTTTAGATAAATTTTTTAACCACGTCAATAATCATTTCTTTATAAACCAACTCTTTCACAAATGTTACCATACTTTCTATCAACCAACTTTGTATAAACCAAATATTTCCCAACTCTTTCCATTATCATGTCAATTCTCAATATTCCTACTCAAGTATATTACTTCTATAAAGGTAATTGGATTAAAGATAATGATCGGTTTTTTATTAGTATGTTTGTCATGTATAAAAAAGATATTTGTTGGCAAGGTTCTGTCATCCCCGATTACATCTTACAAAAAGCTATTGACGACGTCAAAAAATATTGTTGTGTTGGTCTAACGTGGGAGAAGGCATGCGAAAAAGTTGACATGTTATTTAAACGATACCATACGTTTAAAAAGATCCTTAGAGATCCAGGTACGTATTGACATCGTTATAAGAATATCGTCGAAGCTAAACGTTCAGTGTGGTCAAAGCTTTTCGAGGTATTTTTTTTTGCAAATTCCTATTTACTTATTATTAATTTATTTACTCTATTTATATCTTTAAAAAAAAAATTTAGCTGAGCATTTACAAGTATATTTTTTAATATGTAGGAGAACAAAAGCTTACTACTGTTGTGGTGAAGGTGAGTGGAATAATTTGGATATACTATTTTGGGTGCCGGATGAAAACGATTCTCAAACGTTAATTCCTTATGGAGTAGACACTTATGTTGAGGAAGAAATGGATGATGAAGTGATGGTCATGCTAAATGTTAAATCTAAACGTCAATTATTTCCGGAGGGTTACATAGCTCCTAACCAACTTTCTAGCATAACCCCAAATGTCCATCATGTCAAAGGTTCGACGAGTGATAGGAAAAAGAAAACTCGTCAAGTCATACCTCAAATCACCATGACAACAGTTCATGTGCATCTTCTAGTCCATGGTGGAAAAAGTAGTTTCTTTCTTGTGTGTTAGCCCTACTTCAATTTGAGGTAGTAAGACTCTAATTATTAAGTCGTATTTCTCATGTTGTTAACCTATGTATTTATTAGAATTTCAATTATGTATTGTAATTTCCATTAAGTACTAATCTAAGGTATTTGATTAGTTTCAATTCATACGTATATACTTCCTATATAATAACAACAAAACACATGTCCTGCAACTATAATAGTACGACCAAGGGTACAATCGATGAAAAAAACAAAAGTCTTGAAACCATCACCATCACAGAAGTTTAAAGATAATTGTTTCCAAGGGTACATAGCATAAGAGAGAATCTAAAAATTTTAGTAATATCAATTGAGTTTGTTTACGGCTACGGTGGTTGATTGTCTGATGCTCTTCCGAAGTTGATGCTCCAAGAATTCCATTGTTCTTGCATCTCTTGAAGATATTTGTTTTGATGCTCCAACATTTTCTGTTGAGCTTTCCATTGCTCATTTTGAGTTTGCCACAAGACATTCTGAGCAGCAATAAGCCGATTTTGAGCATCCAATCGGATATTATAATCAACGAGGCTTGATTGAGTTTTATCGAGTTTCGAACAATGCGTATCAAAGCGAGTATCAATATGAGCGCTGAATTGAGAAAATCGCGTACTCCACTCATCTTTAAAATTACGAAACTCATGATACAAGGCCCTGACACCGGCTGAAGACGATCTACCCATATGCCCAGATGTGTTAAACTCATTCGGGCTATAATCGATATCATCATGTTCCTCATTTCCATCATCTTCACCTTCTTCGTCAACTTCATGCTTGAAACCTGCATTATCATACTCTCTAGCATGCACATTACCTCGGCTTGAAGACCTTGCTCCATCGGCTTGGGATGCAGCCATTGCATTCAGATATTTTTTGAACATAATGTCTTCTTTCTTGCAGAACTAACTCACTAAAAGATATTGCAAAGGGAGAGCCATGAAGTTCGCCTAAATCGATCTTTTTACATTTAACATACTCATGATGGGGTGGGGGATGACCATCAGACGGTATGACCTTAAAATGAATCCCAATTGAAGTTGCGATATTAATTATTGCAACCTTACAATGCAAACGACGTTGAATTGATTGAATGGTATCGTATATGAACGAGGTAGGAAAATTTTTGATGTTTTGCATAGCACAATAGAGAAGATAGCATTCCATAGTATTAACTTTGTTAGCTTGGTCATTACCGGATATGCAGTATGAAAGAAACTTGTGTAAGATACCAACAGCAAGGTCACGTTAAAAGCCATTTGGTATACCCCTGATTCCCAATTATGAAATCCTGTTAACTCATACCAAGCTCGATTGGGGTTAAATTCGGGCGGAGCTCTATGATATCCCTTAGAGGGAAACCCAAATATGCTCTTCATGACAGATGATGTAACACGGATAGGCTTACCCAGTAAACAACAAGTAAATGAATTGAAGTCTTCGGAAACATCAAATATAGTTATGAATTCTATTCCTAGAGGAATAATATCATCCACATCCATCATAGCATACTTGTCAATGCCCAAATTTTTCAACAATTTCATCACGTTATTTTTTACTCCTAAACTTTGCAAGATTTCAATCTAAGGATCGTGGAGGAGTAATAGTTTTGGACACCAATCGTTGAAATAAAGTACCTTCGAATGGGGAATACACCGAGCCTTGTGCTTCATCAACAACCAAATTTTCTCGCATAGTAATGTGTTCGTCATGACTTTGCACTTGTTGGACTCCTTCTTCGATGTCCGCGTGTTTGGTGCATTTTCTAGCCATAGGTATTTTAACAAACACCTTGTGGGCAGGATGTTGAGGTTGGGAAGGATAGCAACAACTTTGAAAAACCTAAGATTAAGGAGTGAAGAACCGATTTTAAAGATGAAATGGATGATAGTTCTGTTGATTGAAAAGGATATTTGGAATTCAAAAAATGGTTGATGGAGTATGGGTAGAAGTTTAGGTTTAGTCTTGAGGAATAAAGAACGTTTCAAATGAGAAGTTGAACCTATAATAGGGATAGAACTCAAATTATAAAATTACGGTTGACTGATGTCAGTGCTCGCTCACATTTAGAGGGCGCTGACATATCCTCTCGTTCAAAAAAAATTAAACCGATTGTATTACTAAGCGCTCGCTGTTAGTGAGAGGGCGGAGACATGTCCTCTCGTTAAAAGTCTCCTACAATCTAAATCGTTAGTTAGCGCTCGCTCAGCATCAGAGGGCGCTGACATGTCCTTGTGTAAAAAAAAAAAAGAACATCCCAAACCACAACTCAGCGGCCGTGCTTACTCAGCGATCGCTGAGTTCATCTTACGTATAAAATTAAAACAACTTCAAATTCAGTGTCCGATGACTTCGGAGAGATCTCTGAACTTGTGTTACGTTTAAAATATACATAATTTGCATACCCCACGCATTATATTACTCAACATGAATTTTATAATCCACTTATGATGGTAATCTTGGCAGTACTTCTGAAAATACATTTGGGTATTCTCGTACAATAGAGACATCTTAAATCTTCCTTTCTTCCTTTACTTCTCCACTTGTGTATCATAAGTAGGTTCAAACTTTTCCTTACTAACTTTGTGGCTTGCAGTGCTGAAATAACTGCCTTCTTCTTGTTTATGGTAATCTCATGAAAACTCGTGGGTTATTTTTCTTAGATGTGGGAATGAGATTTGTCTTTTCTTGTAAAGGATTAGGGCATAGCCTTCGGCTAGTCAATCCATGCCTAAGATTTTATCCACGTCGTTCATCGAGATTACACTAAGATTGTTCGCAAAAACCTTAAGTGATCCTAAATCCAAGCTTAGGTTAGAGCAAGAATGTGTGAGAGTAGTAGTTCCTCCCAAAGGTGAAGAAACTCTTAAGGTTGTCTCTATTGGTTCTAGTTCCAGTCTTATGTTCTCTACACATGTTTGAGCAATGAAAGGATGAGATGCTCTAGTATCATGTAAATGAATGCTGGTGTGCCAAGGAGGGTGCCCATACCTGTCAGGTTTCCCTGATTTTCTTCAGACTATTTCTATTTCATTGCATAAGCTTGGTCTGTCATGGCTGTTTCTAATGTTTGCGTCATTAGTACTAAAGTGGTAGTGGTGGGGGTGGTGGTAACTGCTGAGGTTGCTGATATTTTTGGGGTTGAGCCTGAATTGCTCGGACATGCTGGTCTGTCGCTGTTTGATTAGACCTTGCGCCTATTTCCTACTATCTAGTAGGAAAATAGTTTGTGAAGTGCCTCTTCTGGCCACACAAAAAGTACCTGTCGCTATCTGCTATACATATTTCGCCGTGTATCTTCTTGCACTTGAGACAAATAGAAAACTTTTCTAAATAGTTCCCTCTCTGAATGGTCGGGTTCTGTTTCTCGTAGTTCTGGGAACAAGTGTTCTCTTGCCATGGTTTCTTCGAAGTGGAGTTGTTATGGTTATCCTCCCATTTACGCTTTCCTCTAAATCCTTGAGATTGTGTTTGGGCGGACATCAGTGTCGCAGGGGTTGTATGCTTTTCTCCTAACATTGCAGCTTCTTGTCAAGAGCTCAATTGAGGGATTCAGTATAAAATAATCCGTCATGGCTTGCCAATGTCATCCTAATTTCGTGCCTCAGACCTACACAAAATTTTTCCGCCATTTTCTTGCTCGTGTCTACTTATTCTGGCGCATATCGTGTCATATCATAGAACACTCGATCGTATTCTGTTACAGGTATCCTTCATTGCTTAGCTTATATTATTCCATCTCTTTCTTCTTACTACAGCTGTAAGGAATATATTTGTCGTATATTCATATCTTGAACTCTTCCAAGTAAATTTTCCTAGTGGTTCATGGGTCATAGTCTTTCTGTGTGCTTCCCACCATAAATCTGTTGATCCCATCTGTTGGAACAAAACGCACATCATGCATTCTTGATCCGTACAACGCAGAAAGTTAATGATGCGTTCTAGAGTTCATACCCAAACTTCTACTTTAGTAAGATCTCCCATTCCGTTGAAAATAAGTGGCTTATGTCTTAAAAATAGTTCCTCAATTCTATGTTCAGGCGGTGGGAGGGTGAGGTTACTTCTCATTTAGCTTCATGTCTTTTATCTATGTTTCTAGAACCTTGATCTTTACCTCCGCCTCTTGGGCGTCCAACTCTTCTCAGTGGCATTCTACTGAGTTAACGTCTTATCTTATTAAGATATCTTCTTTACTATATAGATCCATATTCTTAAGTTCATAGCTCTATAGTGGAGTTATCCACTACCTTTCTATCATCTTCTTTTCCTTTGGCTTTTTCTCGATTGCTTCTCAAGCTTTTCCACCCTTCTTTGGGTTGTTCTTGTATCTGAGTCTTCTCGAAACTTATGTAGTTGATTCTAAAATTTGGTACATTTTTGTCTTATCATTTGTTGTCATCTTGACATGAATAATAATACTATTTAAAGTCTCGGAACACAGGTTGATAAAATTTGTGAGAATGATTTGGTTTAGAACCAAACTCACTTAAGAGTTTAGATCGATGACTCACAATCAACGATCATGACTTCTTGAGGTTTCTAGTAGGATATACTTAACATCATAGAACTCTGGGGAAATCTAGATTTAAGATTTGTTATTCAAAGATAATTAAATCTTTAATAACTGAGTTAATAATTTCATTCAGTTTAGATTCTACGGTAGAAACGATAACTTATCGGATCATAGCCGTGATCTTGATTCGTTATAAAAGAGAAGATCTCTCTCTTTTCTTTTCTCGTAATTGGCCTTAGCCTTTGTTTTGGATATTCTCCTTTTTCTGGTTCTTTTCGTTTCTTCTTTATTCAGATTGTTCTCGTTCTCGATTTCGAGTAGCTTGTAAAAGTTCTTCTAAGTTCTCGTCTAAGTTCTCTTTTCTAAAGGGAACATACATCTTAAAGCATTCTACGTTCATAGGAAAAAGCTCTAACGTCATGACAATGATTATGACTCATCTTAAAAGAAACATTTAAACTTCAACTTTGAAAAGAATCGTTCTTACTGCTTTCACTTAAAAACTTCACTTCAAAACATCTTAAAAACTTTTCTCTTAGAGCATACTTTTTCTTCTTTCAATACTCAACTTCATACTAAAGAAATACGTATATTTCTTTAAAAATCTCAAACTTCAAATAGAAAGAAATACCTTCATTTCTTTATAAATCTTGAACTTTAAATGAAAAGAAATACATTCATTTCTTTTCTAATCTCAAACTTCAGCTAATAGGAACATGCTTATTCCTCTTAAAACATAAAACTTCAACTTCTTAAATGTTTACCTCTTTCTGGTTGAGTGTGATGTGTCGGAGTGCTAAGCTTTTGGTCGACTCACTAAATTAGTCTAGTGAAACAATACTACACTAAACTTGAAAAAGACTCTTGGGTTCAGAGCACAAGTTGCTCTGATACCACTCTGTCACGCCCGCCCCCCGCTAAGGTAGCCAAAGTCGGGAAAATCGTGACTGGGGAAAGGAACATAAAAATAGAGGAAAAGAATGAGACTTGCACGAAGAGAAATATCTGAATACTTAATCAGAGTGTCTGCAGCGGAATTTGGATCAATTTCTAAGTTTACATGTATGAAGACATGAAAACCCCCAAGAGTTACTACTAGATGAGTTCGACAAAATCTTCGCTTAGCACTTCCCCTTTTTCATCACAGCTCAACCTGCACATTTAGAAATACATGCAGGGCTGAGTACAAAAGTACTCAGTAGACACATGCCAAATCGCACTCATACATATATAATTGTCATTGCCATCTCAAAGTGAAACATAGGGATTTTATCTGAAAGTACCCATGTTCACTAAATTCTTTTCTTAAAAAAAATCCTGAGTTCGACTGATCAGTCTAAGTTCTTTAGTAATCAAGCATATCTATAATTTCTATGTGCCGGGAAGGTGGCCACCTTCCACGGACACCTTGACCGGCCAACCCGCTAGATGACTCACGGTCCTTGTGTACACTAGTTCGAGTGGGGATGCTTACCCACTGGAACCCGAATTCGATTTCATAATCATAGCAGATATGTATCATACAAAACATAAAACATTTATGGCAAGACAATACTTGAAATGTCAATTTCAATTCAAAAGCTATTTGAAAAGAAATAACATAAATGCGGATAAACACGCATATTTTCTTTTAGTATAGGAAAGCCTACTTGGATCGTCTTGACTGACGACTGCTTCTTTCTCGAACTGCGGTCCTGATCTTTCGTCTTACCCTTTAAAGAAATCTCAAGTGAGATAACATTTTCGAGTGCATCTAATATTCTCTAAGTGTAAGGAATTATTATCCTTTGTTATTTGAGAATTATTCTCGGGTCTTAATTTGGCTAGACTTAAGTACCTAAATTACTTTCTCAAGGTGTTCTCGGAGGAGTCTTAAATCAAGTTTCGAGTTATTGAATCATAATATATTTAATTAAATCTTTATAGATTAGTAGCACTTTTAATTAATTATCTTCTATGATATAAAAATAGGACTTTATTATTAAATATATACTTATCATGAGCCATAAATTAAATATCCTTAGCCAAACAATTTATTCAAATTCTTAGCCCACATTCTATTTAACTAAGCCCATCTTTATTATTAATTATCGGCCCTCCTAGTAACAACCTTAGCATATCTTAAATTTTGTCTCATTAACATCATAGTTGGCCCGCAATCCCTTAAACTCAATATTAGTTGGGCCCATTTCTAATTAATTACATTGGGCTCAACATTCTTATCTCTCAAACCCAATATAATTAATTCTACCCCTTTAAGCCTAGCCCAATATTATATTAAAGTTCAGCCCACATGAGATAGAATTTAGATGCAAACTTGACTCTACCTTCAAACACACAAGTCGTCCCCCTCCCATGAAATCTTCTCTCTGTAGTTATATATACAAATATATATATATACATATATATATATATATCTCAAAACCTAACATGCTTAGATTGACTTGAAACTTAATATACAAGCTTATCTAACTTATACGAGCAACATTAATTCTCGACATTTTTCGATTCAGGCTCGACTCGATAAAAATCGAAAAGGGCAGCCCCTATTTTACTTTTTCATCAAGCTCAAAATATGAAAATAAAACCGTAGAAACGTAGATAAGATCGAGGGCTACCTTTCTATCAGATTAGATTTCGAAGAAATCGGAAAAACGAGACGAACAGGACGAAAATCGGAGCAAAACTCCTCCCTTTTCTTTCTTTTTTCTCACGCCAGAATGCTCTGCTTCTTAACTCACGTAAATAATGAAATTGGGGGTGACTTTTGTGGTCTTTTATAGGCCACAAGTTGCCCCTCAAAATATCTAAATATCCGGGGTCCAAATCGTCTTTTCGCCTCTTAGATATTTCGGTCCAATTTTTTTTTCGTCATTTATCTATCTCGATTGAAACGGGAGTCAACACACTCAACTTTCTTACTCATTAAAACATCTTCATCTCTCGTGAACTAAAGTCGGGGTTTGGCGATCGAGTTGCACGTAAATCGAGAAAATGTTTGTTTCTCGATTTCTTGATAATTATCAATTTAAAACTCCGTTTCTTCTGAAATTAATTTTATTAAACTCCTCGGGATTTTTCTCATTACTTGTGCTATCAAAATCGAAAAATAGGAGTTTTCTCGATTTCTCGAGTTCTCGGTTTTACTATTCACCGGACGGCGAAAAATAAAAAGTTCCGCGTATGGTCCGTATCGTGATAAAAGTGTATGTAAATTATCGCGCTTTGTCCATATCTCGTCTCGAACTTCAAATCCGGGCATTCGAATGAATCCCGTATTTGCTCTTGTTACCCGTTATAAAAGTATAAGCCGGTTCTCGAAAGAGCGGAGATTTGGTCTCCGTTTTCGCTGAAACTTGGCAGCAAGCTTCAAAATAAAGTTTCTAATTCAAAAATTTATTCTTGGGATTTTTAAACACCTATAAGCCAGGTATAAAATAATCGGGTGTTACAGCCCTAGAGTTCACAAACCTCATGAATTCTTTCAAAACCTATGAGATGAATCACGAGGCAAGAGGGACCTTCCCCAAGAAGAAAACAATGGCTCTCACTGCAAGTTCAAGTTCATCACCGTCATGCAGCAAGTTATTGGAACAAATGGACTCTAGTGAATCTGAAGAAGTGGAAGAAATCCGTGATGGAGATGATGTTGCCATGATCACCAGGAAGTTCAATCGTATGGTGAGAGGATTCAATCGTGACAAGACCAAAGAAAAGCCCAAAGGGAGAGATGTACCACGTCTGGAGTACTATGATCCCCCAAAGAACGACAACAATCAGAGAAGACCCCCTGTTAGGAACAACTCTCAAAACGAAGTGTTCAAATACAGCTCCTCTAAACTCGACAGTGTACAATGCCATGAATGTAGAGGATTTGGACACTTTGTAAATCAATGTGCCAACACACTTCGTAAAAGGGGAAAATCTTACTGGGTATCCTGGAATGAAGATGAGCATGAGTTCTTTGAAGACGTTGATGAGAAATTGTTTGAAAGCGTAGCACTGCATGTAACAATGCCCTCTCAGGACAAAACAGGTCAAAACACAGATGCCGACACTTTCTCAGAAAGGTATGACTCTAACTATTACTCTACATTGTTTTGTTTAAATGCCTCTGTTGATGGTGCAGGAAGTGTTGAGGAAGACATAGATCTCACCTGTGACGAAGAATGTGACAGCAATGCCTTCTCGATAATCCAAGGGTTAAAAAGGTTATATGATGAGCTGTTGGGAAAATGGAAACATCAAGCACGAGATCTGCTGACCGCAACAGCTGAGGTAACACGACTCAAGGAAATTCAATCAAAACAGGAGACGTTGATCACACAACGTGATGTAAAGCTCACCAAGGTAAAATCCCAACTTGTAGAGGCAGAGCTGACTATCCGCAAATGGAATACTGGGACTTATTCGCTTCAAGAGATCATGGACAGTGCAAATCTCAGCAAACAAGGTCTTGGGTATGCTGCACCAACTATGTTGTATCAAGGATCCACATCGTCAGGACAAACATCAAATAGCAAAGCAGATGCTGTGCTCACACAAGCATCAACACAGACAAAACAAAGCATCTCTCAAACAAGAAAAGGTAAGAAAGGTAAGAAAAAAGGTAAAAGACATAGAAGGAAATATATATGCCATTACTGTTTGAAACCAGGGAATATAAAACCTTTCTGTTATCAAAAGAAAAGAGATGAAAGGTCCGAATGTGTACCACCACAGAAACCCAAAATAGTATGGGTAAAGAAATCTGATCTAACATGTAATGTTGTGTACACAGCCCTGAAAACTAACATTTCAGGTCCTTGGTATTTTGACAGCGGATGTTCACGCCACATGACAGGTAACAGAACATTTCTTTCCAACTATGAGACCTATGATGGAGGAAATGTTTCATTCGGTGGAGGTTCAAAAGGTAAAATCATAGGGAAAGGTATACTTAATGTTCCTGGTTTGCCTACTTTAACAAATGTCTATCATGTGCAAGGACTTATGGCAAATCTGATCAGCATAAGTCAACTGTGTGATGGTAACATGCTTGTAAAATTCACTAAAGATACATGTGAAGTTTACAACAACAAGAACTTGTGTATCATGACAGGTCAAAGGTCTTCAGACAATTGTTACATGACTGATCATGCACTACAAGAAATTCGCTCATAGATAACGGCGAAATGCCGTTATCTATACGTGCAAAAATGTGTTAAATATACTGCTGTAATCTATGTGCACACGCTCATAGATAACGCTCTGCACCGTTATCTATTCTGTACATAGATAACGGTTTAGAATGTAAACATAACGCAATATACCGTTATCTATATGTACTTTACATTACAGTCCAAATCGTTATCCATTGATATTTTTTATGTAATCTATTTTACACTTAGATTACATTTTTTTTCAGGTACATATCGATTGAATAATGTTATCTATTTAAAGATATAGATAACGGTTGTTAGCGTTATGTAATGTATTTTGTACGCTTTGTATTGTTAGTTTAGAAAACGCTTATTAGTCATATAGTTAACAGTTGTTTGGCGTTATAAAATGCTTGTTACACTACGTATTATATCTTTAGATTACACTTTTGGTCACTTAGATAACGATTTTGTATCGTTATCTTAAATATTCAAATTTCTTATCATTCAATTTATATTTAAAAAATAACAATTAATAATATAACCAAAGACACAAAATAATATCATATTAAACAGGTTTAAAATATATTCTACCATGCAAATATTCAACAAAAGTATGTACAAGCCAAATATAGCAAATGCGCTTGAAACAAAAGTATACTCGTTTTATAAGTCATAGTTCATCTTTACAATGCACCTAAATATATGCCAAAATATATTCCAACACTAGTTACTATCATCCATGAAGCGCATAAAAAAAGTTCTTCACATTGACAACAACTCCTAAACAAACAACACAAACAGAAATTAGTGAAGATGCTTGAGCTTGTATAAGACAATATAATTTGTTAATTACATTATTACATATTGTACAATGAGAATGCAGTAACATACTCTTTCTAGTGATGACAGCTTCTCCTCCAATTCTCTCACTCTCTCCTTCTGGAATTTCAAGGAATTAGAGCTCTCCTTGAGTTTTTGTTCAACCTGAAATCAGTTGAATAAATAAATATAGGGGAACATATTTCAAGTCAACAGTCAACACTATGCATGTTAGAGTATTAACTACTGAATAATTTTTCCTTTGACAAGAGGTACATGTGAAACTATAGCTTACATTCGCAAGTTCACTGAACAGATCAACTTCATGTTGTCCATATTCCTTCCGTGCCTGAATCAGACTGTTAACCTTAGTAGTCAACTCCTCATTGAGCCATGAATTATGCCTCTCAAGAAGCTCCTTCTCCTGCTCAGCTCCAAATTAGATGATATTAATACTATGGTATTCTAAATTCACTATGAAAGAAATTGGCATTATTTATTTACCTGATCCAAGGTACAGTAAGCATAACAAAACACCAAACATGGAAAAGGTATGTTCAACAGCAAAGTAAATATGTTGTCATTTTAAAAGTCATGAATGTGCTCTATATAATTGATCCATTTCAACATGAAAAAGAGGCGAAGTGTTATCATTAAACAAATAGGCCACCAAATGAATGTGCTCTATATAGAGGGAGTTCGGTTTGAGAGATTTAACTTGAAAATGAAAAATCCACCCTTTAAATTACTCTCTCACCTGCAAAAAACTATCTGATGTTGCCCGCAATCGACCCAATTCTGACTCTAGATCCCTGATGTGTGCATCTTTTGATGAAGCATTTTCAGTCAAATTAAGCTTCAAACAAGCCGCAAATAAATTAGTGTACAACACAGAATGCAACTCAATTATTATTATTGGTGCATTTTGTTCAAGAGAAGAACTTTTCAAAATAGACTTATCAATATTATATAATGAACTACAAATGCTTACAATCTTATCAAGATAACTCTTAATCGTTGAATTTTTCTCGTTATTTCCATGTCCCTCTCTTCCACCAGCTCCATCAATTGCCTCTTCGATCGATGAAGTTCTGATGCTTCCCTAGTCAGCCTCTCAATCTCCCCATCCTTTTCAATCTAGTAACAGAAACACAAAGGGTTAATAATCATCAATACATAGAGAAGCAAGTAAAATTATAAACTTACAGTTTGAAGGAGAAGTTGCTGTTTCTCGACTTTCAGTTCAGCGAGCTCAGAATCACGCCATTCGAGCAAAGCATTGTACTCAGAGTTCTGTAGCTGAAGAGATGAGTACTCCGCAGAAAGAGAAACGTATTTTTGTTCGTTGAGAGAGCACGTCTGCTCGAGAGTAATGGAGGCGGCATCTGCCTCCGCCTTCACAGTTTCTAGTTGATTGTAAGAACTTTAGCAAAAAATAATCAATGAATTGTATTAAGAACACGAGAGAGCATGAAGAAGAAAGACTCACTTGATGTAGCATCATTGTCATCCAAAATCGACCCTAGGAGTTTGTGGACCACAATGCAATCCTTAAGTCTCCAATGTCTAAGTGGTGCACGTGCTCTATTTCTGCAAGGAACATCCAAACTGTATTATATCAGTGCCACGAGGATATCAATCATATATGTGGCAATCGATAAAAACATAAAAGTAGTAGCATACGAGGAAAACAGATCACTAGATGACTCTTCTATCAAGTTAATAGCCTCTTTCTTCTTGTGTGGTTCCAAAACAAACATCATTTCTGATACAGCAGTAGAGGAAAATGATAGAACAATCGTACCAGATGCTTAACTGGGTTATTAGCATCCAATCGTACCAGATGCTTAACTGCCTGCAAAAAGATAGAACAATCGATTTGGATGGATGGGGAACAAAGCACGAGCAGTAGAGGAAAATGACTTCAATAAAGTTAATTAGTTGCATAAGAATTTACATGTAATGCAAGTAAGATTTTCTGCTTTCTCATATTAACTTCAAAAGAAAGCAAATGAGTCTCTAAGGAATCAGAAGAGTGCTTCTGTAGAAGTTTCAAGTACTTTGTAGCTTCCACCAAAGGATCTTCAACCTGTAAGTGTTATCGTATAACCATTACCCCCTATTACGTTCATTCTTCATCAGAGTAATTGAACTTTACTGAGTGCGATTGCAGGTCAATTTGTCCTCCCCTGTAGCTGCCTCGCTTCTTCTTGGTTTTTTCATGTCGAAAACCCCTATATACGACACAGCAAGACAGACATGGTAAATTATAATAATACATGAACCATTTTCCGTTTGCATTATAAAGGACACGAATCAGAAAAAAGTTATTCAGAGCTCAAGTTAAGCAACAAAAAGTAGCTACCATGATGAGAAGAATCATATTTTGGACTCACACTTCTGAAGTAATGTCCGAAGCACATCTAAACAAATGAACGTAGACTAGTAGACAGAAAGTTTGACCTTTATGGATAATACATGATCTTGATTTGATATAATTCTGATCCCAGGTATTAGCATTAAAATGAAGCAATTTACCATAATATATATGAAGCACCCAGGATGAAGTTCATTCACCAAATGTGTTTTTGTTGGCATTGCAATTTACCATAATATATTTGAAGTACTTATTATTTTTTCTTAAAGAGGGAGAAAGGAAAGAAAGCACATGAATCATTTTTTATATGGGAAGACTCCAGAGGGAGGTCAATAATCAGTAGACACAAAAACACACCTTCCCTTGACTTGTCCCAAGATTTCTTGTGCTTTAGCACCATACCCAGTTTCCGCACCATCCTGCAATGAAGATAACAGAATAATTAAATATCATGTGACATATGTCATGTTTGATTTTTTCCATAGGGACAAACAAGAGTAAGTTTCATGCCACTTTCTTCTACGACCAATCTGAATTCATTTGAACTCTAGAAACAACATGTAGATGAATCAAGAGCATATATCATCAGGATTTGCATTTGTTGGACAAAAGTGAATGAGGTGCTCTGGTTCAAACTCCTCAATGGGAATGACAATGAATTTGACGAGGGCAATAGGAATGAGTGTCAAATTGATTAACAGAATGGAGGAAAGTTAATGAAACTTCATGAAGAATTACTCCCCCACCCATTCCATTCTCTAGTTATATTAACCCCAATCTAGCAACACCTTTCTAACTTCCAAGACATTATTTTTCTAAGATAGAGGTGGCCATAAATGGACATGCCAATTCACACCCAATTATAATAAGTAATCAGCCAACAAGGCAAGGCTCACTAACCTTCGCCCAATAAGAATTGTCTGTAAGTCTGTCATCAACAAATTCAACCTCATCAATCTTCACTCTTTGGAATGCTTTTACTGTGTTTGGCTGCAAAGAGAAGTAACTTATTTTTATAAGAATAACCCAGTTTCAATTTTAAGTACAGCATCACAACATGCTCAACATAGAAAAGGTGCAAAACTTAAAATATTAGAGAAGAAATGCAAACCATATTGATCAATTAACTACAAACAACAAAGAGAAATATAAGAATAGACAGAGAGAACACAAGATAGTTACTTGCTCATCTCTTTGCAATATATTTACCCTTGGTGCACGGTTCCAATCGTGAGGAGGTAGGGTTCTTCGAAATCGGAAACGGACCTAGATCGCCGCCACGCTTGGCGGAGCTGTAGTGAGAGTGCTTGATAGCGAGTTTTTGTCTAACCAGTCGCCGGAGAGAAGACGACGGCGACGGGCAGAGCGGAGTGGCAGAGGTTTGAAGGGGTGGCGTTGAGCTCCAATGCGGTGGCGCAATTGTTGGCGAGTTTGTATTCTAATTGTGATGGGGGAGTTGATGAATAGGGTTTGGGGAGGGAAAAAACTATAGAGAAAATTTCGAAATGTAGAAGTTAATATAAAATATGTTACATTTTTTTCAAGTTTTAATAGTAGCTCAGATGGTTTTGGAGTATTTATATTCTTAATAGACCAGGGTTCGATCCCTCATAAGAACATTTTTATTTACATAATGTATTTTGTCCAAAAAAGAAAATTTTTTAGATGACTTTTTTTAATTTACACTTTTAATAGACCAAGGTTCCATCCCTCATAAGAAATTTTTTATTTATATAATGTATTTTGTCTAAAAAAGAAAAATGCATATAGATAACGATTATTTGTTAACAGTAATTATTAACCGTTATAAAATGTTTATCTAACACTTACTAAAGATAACAGTTGTTGCAAAATTGTTAACTATAACTATATATATAGATTACGATTTATTAAAATCCGTTATCATTAACATAAGTTACACTTATATAGATAACACTAACTGTTATCTATTTGAAAAACACGCTCATAGATAACGGTATATTAAAAAAACCGTTATCTATGTGGTGTTATCTATTACTAAATTTCTTGTAGTGATGTGAAATGCAACAAGGCTCAAGTTGATGATGTCATATTCTGGCATAAAAGATTAGGTCACACTAACTTTCGAAATCTTGGCAGGTTAGTCAAGATGGATGTCGTGCAAGGTCTACCTAAATTTGGGAATGCAGACCAGATCGTGTGTGGAGATTGTCAACGAGGAAAACAACTACATGCCTCACATCCTGCCTTACAAAACAATGAACAACACTTTGGGACCAACCGATGTTTTGAACTTCTACATATGGATCTTGTAGGACCCATGGAAGTTGAAAGCATTGGTGGTAAAAGGTATGTGCTTGTTATAGTAGATGATTTTTCTAGATTTACATGGACCCATTTTTTGCGTGAAAAATCTGAAACATTTGAGGTATTCAAAAATATGTTTTCTCGGGTCACTAATATGTTTGATGCTAGAATATCTCGCATAAGATCCGATCATGGTCGTGAGTTTGAGAACTCGCAATTTACTGCCTTCTGTAATGAAAAAGGAGTGTACCAAGAGTTTGCAGCACCAAAAACTCCACAACAGAATGGTGTGGTTGAACGCAAGAATAGGACATTGATTGAGATGGCTAGGGTTATGCTGAGCTCAAAACAAATGGCGAAACGTTTTTGGGCTGAGGCAGTAAACACCGCTTGTTACATCAACAATCGAGTCAACATTCGACCAGGCTCATTCAAAACACCATATGAGCTACTTAAGGGAAGAAAACCTAACCTAAAATATCTTCGTGTTTTCGGGTATGTTGGTTTTATCTTAAATGATCGTGAGTATCTAATAAAGTTTGATGATAAGAGCGACAAAGGTGTATTTGTTGGGTACTCAACAAACAGCGTAGCTTATAGGGTATTTAATCTTCGTATCAAGACGATACAAGAATCTGTTAATGTTGTCTTTGATGATGCAGGTGATGGGAACAAAGAAGTGGACACAGAAGACGACATATATCAAGGGGGAGTTCTCACACCTCCTGTTGAGACGCAAACTGCTCCACCTAACACAGCAACTGGCACTACTGTGGAGCACAACAATAGTACACCACATGAATCAGAAGAAGAACAAAATGAGGATCAAGAGATGACTCCCCGCAGAGAACCTCCAGGAAGGGTTAGAGAAAGCCATCCACTATCTCAAGTCATAGGAAATATTGAGGATGGTGTTTAGACTAGACGTAAACAGCCAATTAACTATAGAGAAATGGCGTGCTTATGCTCCATGTGCTCTACAGTTGAAGGCGTAACATGCTTTGTCTCCAAGTTTGAACAAAAAAATGTCAAGGAAAAGCATTGACTGATGAGTTCTGGATAAATGCTATGCATGAAGAACTAAACCAGTTTGTTCGTAGTGATGTTTGGTACCTTGTTCCCAGACCAGCCAACAGACATGTTATTAGCACAAAGTGGATTTTCAAGAACAAATCTGATGAGAAGGGAACAATTGTACGAAACAAAGCACGATTGGTGGCTCAGGGATATACTCAAGTTGAAGGGGTGGACTTTGATGACACATTTGCTCCAGTGGCAAGACTTGAGTCCATTCGATTGTTGCTTGCTGTAGCGTGCCACCTCAACATCAATCTATATCAGATGGATGTGAAGGCAGCATTCCTTAACGGAGAACTTAAGGAGGAAGTCTATGTTGAACAACCAAAAGGATTTGAGGACCCCCACAAACCTGATTATGTCTTTCGACTAAAGAAAGCATTGTACGGTCTCAAACAAGCACCACGTGCTTGGTATGGACATCTCACAAATTTCCTTCTCAAATACGGATTTGTGAGAGGGGGTGCAGACCGAACATTGTTTATCAAAAGGGAAGATCAACACATTCTTATTACTCAAATCTATGTTGATGATATGATTGTTGGTTCCACCTCACGTAACATGCTCAATGATTTTTCAGGTGCCATGTCTACAAGATTTGAGATGAGCATGGTGGGAGAGCTCACATACTTCCTTGGACTTCAAGTTAAACAAGGGCAAGATGGAATTTTTCTCTCTCAAAGCAAGTATGCCAAAGAGATAATCAAGCGTTTTAATCTTGAAGGAGCAAAGCACATGAAAACTCCCATGGGCTCAACAGAAAAGTTGACTAAAGATGATGCTGGAGAGGATGTTGACCCAACACTCTATAGGTCAATGATAGGGAGTTTGTTGTACCTAACATCCACGCGCCCAGATTTGATGTTTAGCGTATGTGTATGTGCAAGGTATCAAGCTAAACCCAAAGCCTCTCATCTTAAAGCTGTTAAACGTATCATCAGGTATGTTGCTTGATAGGGTTTAGTGATTCGGATTGGGCTGGTGATGTGGATCATAGGAAGAGTACGAGTGGTGGCTGCTTTTACCTAGGCAACAACATTGTGTCATGGCATAGCCGTAAGCAAAAATGTGTGTCCTTATCCACTGCTGAGTCCGAATATGTTGCAGCAGGCAGCTGTTGCACACAACTGCTGTGGCTGAAACAAATGCTTAGTGACTATGGCCTTGAAAACAATGACCTGGTTGTTTACTATGACAATATGAGCGCCATAAACATTTCTAAAAATCCTGTTCAACACTCAAGAACAAAGCACATCGACATAAGACACCATTTCATTAGAGATTTAGTGGAACAAGAGGTGATTAAGCTTGAGTATGTGAAAACGGAGAACCAAGTTGCTGACATTTTTACAAAACCCTTGGATCATGAGAGATTCGTATACTTACGGAAGTCTCTTGGTCTTTGTTTTTATCATTAAAATTGTTGTTGTGCTACACCCATTTCTATATCATGTCTATCTATATCAAGGGTGTAGCCTGTGTGTCTAACTTGCTAGTATAACATCTTAGTCAACATGATCTGTCTACGGTCGCCTGGTGTTCTTTTTTATATATTTTTTTTACCGGTATGGTAAACAATCCAAGTAGTTTGGGGGGCACGGCGTTAGCTGCGACGATGCTACCTTACAAAAGAATTGCAACTGCGATTGCTTTCGAGGGTGAAAGGCTAGGGGCACGGCGTTCGCTGCGACGATGCACTCTACGCTCACTAACTCTTGGATTCTTGTAGTTCTGCACCTATTTTATCTATATGAACCAGGTGAATGTTGCAGAGTTGTTGACACAACAAAGCAAGTTAGACTGTCTTATTCTATGTTGTTCTCAAAATTATTTCCCTCAACATCCGCAACTTATGTTTTCTGTTCTGCATACTCTAGCGTATTTTCCTCAACATCCGTGATTCTCTCGTGGTAGTGGGTTATAACTGTCGTGTAGCGTGTTCTTAGGGTTGTCAGGTAGAAATGAAACGGCATCTATTGCACTGAACTGTCGCCAGCTTTCTTTCCATCATTATCGTTCTGGCTAGCTGTCAACTATCACACAAAAACCCTAAACCCGCCTTCTTTTTCTCTCTCTTCAAATCTACACATCTCCCCAGACTGATACGATTCTTGCTTCACATAAAACAAATCATCTTCCTTCATCACTCCCATATTCCACAACCCACAAGAATCACAAGAATCCCTCAGTCAATATCCAAACCATACTTTCCCGTCATGGCTTCTCCTCAAACTCCGGACGTCGCTGCCCTTCTCCAAGCTTTGTTGGCAGCAAACCCTAGCTTACTTCAGTCGCTCCAAACCACCACTGCCACTCCACCACTGGGTGCAACCTCTCCAATTCCCTTCGTTGTTCCGCCGGTTGCCGCAGCAGATTCACCTGCTCCGTTAGACCCTCCGACTGCTCCCACTCCAGTTGAAGCTCGTACTGATCCTGCACCGGTACAAGAAGAGGTTGTCCTTGTGCCTCCCGTGGAAGAAACCCCTCTAACAGTGACTACAGTAGCCGTAGTCGAGCAGAGACCTATGTCGCCGTCCCGATCGTCCTCTCCTCCTGTCGCAATCGCCCGCAAACCTGCTACCCGGGGTTCTAGGCTATCCAGTATGGCCAAGAAGTCTAAAGGTCTCACTCCTACTGTTGTCCTCCAGGATGACAGTGAGGATGAGGTTTTGTCTGCTCCAAAGCGGCAGCGCCTCCTTCCACCGGCCGAGGGTAAGATGGAACCTACTTCCTCTACTGCTCCTTCTGCCAAAGGAAAATTGGCAGCCCAAGTCTCGGAGCTCTCAGAAGGGCCCGATTCTCCCTTGGACGCCGAACAGACGCTCAGCCTTCAGTTCTATGACGAACCGGCAGCTGTGAAGTGGAAACGACTCCGCAATCTTCCTTGTGTGAGTGAACGGACGGTGGAGGAGACCAGTTTCGAGGACCATAATATGCTCGCTTTCTTCCGTACACGAGGACTTCTTAGTACATTTTTCAACATTCCTCCGTTTGTCAAAACTGTGGTACGCCATTTTTACTGCAATCTGCATTCTTCTTTCGGTGATCGTTCTTCGGCTAAGTTTGGCAAGGTTTACCTCTACAACACCATCTATGATTTTACGGCGGATGCCATTAACAATGCTCTTGGGTTACCCTGTGTTGAGGGTGATGTGGTTTCTGATCTGGATGCCGTTGCCAAGGTGATTACTGGCGGCAAAAAGTCTAAATGGGTTCAACCTATGAAAACCTCGTGGCTGTCGCATCTCTACTCCGTAAAAACTTCACAAGGTTTTAACATATAATTGGATTGTATCATCCAATTCCACTGTCGTTACTCAACAACATGGCGTGTTACTATACCTTGTGGGGCTCAACAAACCGTGCAACTTGGGACGCATCGTATTTGATCAGCTTGCTGCTCTCTCCACTAAATCACAGATCACCTCTATGCCATTTCCTTCTCTTGTGTGCAGGGTCCTCGCGCATCAATGGTTCACATCCGTGACCAGGAGACATGAAGCTGAACCAGCTCCACTTTACACCATCCACCCTTCTCTTTTCAACAAGAGTAAGGTGGCTGACCTTCCATGGCGCAATCCGGATACTCCTGTCTCTGCTACCTCCGGGATTCAGCTGCCACCACAGACTGTTTTACAGTTAATTGGGGCTTTGAACACCCTAGCTGGTCTCGTGTCGTCCCTTCAGGCTTGCCTTCTTTCACAACAAGGGGGAGACCACCACCATGCTACAGCAGTAAGAGGTGAAGCTGTTGCAGCAGCAGAAGGCGCAGACGATGAGGAGGAGGGTGGAGACGAAGAAGAAGAAGAGGCAGTAGATGATGACAATGAGAGACTGTGAGGAGACCGTATGTGGTCAAAAACAATTATTTTTTGATGATGTGGTGATGTGGGAAACAAAAACAACTTTTTATTTTTTCTGCTTTATGTGTGGTGGATGATACTTTACTACCGTATTTTTTGATTGATGCTCCAATGTTTACCTTCTAAAAGGATGAATGTTGTTTGTTGCTATGTTGTGACTGTGATATTTGATAATGCTGCTTTATTGTCAATGTTTCTGTTTTGTGTTGGAAACTGTTTTTTTTTTTCAGGAATACTACATTCAGGGGGAGCTCTCGTGAAATAAAGGGTGTTGTGAAGAAGGCACAAAAACAGGGGGAGTTTGTTAGGTATTTTTTATTTTGATGTTGGTTTAAACAGCGACCTAACAGTTGTGTGTTTTTGTGTTCTTCACAGATATGTTGACTTAAACATCTGGCGCAACATAACAATAGTGTTTCAGATCGACTGCCACGTGGAATCGTAATGACTTAGCGTGCTGAGTAGATTTATGAAGACTGGTGGGGAAGACCAAGTCTTGGAAGTTGAAACCCTAAGTGCTGAGTGGAGACTTTCTGTTCCACAATTCAAGGAGTCAACAACTAACCACTAAGTCTATTCAACAATTCCAGGCACGTTGCGGCGCATAACAGACAGCGAGAATTGTGGAACACATGGGCCAGCAAATACAAGATTCTACAACCCAAGCCCATGGAGTCTATCTATAAATACTAGTTTCAGCTTTTAGTTAGATAGACAGTTTTTCAGATTAAATTCATAGTTGAGTGTGTATGTTTCTTAGTTCTTAAGAGCATACGTTTAGTGTTTTAGTAAAAGTGTTGATGTTGTTGTGGTGCTAAACATTGTAATAGCACAACACTTATTTTTTATTATTCTTTTTGGCCGTAAGGCTGCCGTGTAGGTTGTTCGTTAACACAACCTACGCAAAAATTATCGTGTGTCTTCTATACTTTAGTTTCCGCATATATTCTCTTAGAGTAGGTTGATACACTTTCAGTGTTCATTAATTAGATAATAATAAAAGCAATATTTTGAATAGAAAATTCATATAAAAACCATACCTTGACTATATGGTCTCATGTTTCGTCCTTGCAGTCGATCTTGAAATTTCCATTTACATTGAAACCAACACCACTTCGGCTAAGGATGTTTGACAGAGAATAATAATTCTTTTTCCAGGTAGATAGCTTACTGTTGATATGTGAAGAAGATCTTAAATCTGTATTAGAAAAACGAATCTTCATTGCTTCCTCCAACCTTCCCAAATAGTCAGCTCTAAAACCGTTATCACTTCTCCAACCTTCACTAATCAAGGCTTTCACTGAACTTATCAGGCATGACTCCTCAGATTCAGTCCAACTTCGTTGTCCCTTGTTGCTTTTATTACACCTTTTTTGATGAGAACTAGAACCTATACAACATGACAATTTACAAACAAAGCTTCCTATAAACACAAAGCTTCATAAGTGAAAGGTTGTAACACATATGTATCATCCACATCCATCCTCACATAGTTCATATTTAGTTTCATGTGAATTTTAATTAATTATGTGGCAGGAATTATTGCTCTAACAAATGATAAATTGAAGTCAATTATACATACCTTCTTGCATAGTACTCATGTTTGGAAACCTAGTATTGTGTAATAATCTTTAACACTTTCAAGGTTGTCTCTGCAATCAAAAGTTTTTACTAGCAAACTTTTTCATACGCTACTACGTACATTATAAATCACAAAAAAAGGTGATATGTAAAAAATAAAGGAATTAATTTATACAATGCAAAACAGGGGTTTAGAGCTCTGATAACATTGAAACAGAATTGAACTTAGAAATTAAGCTTCGTTCAACACTAAATATAGAAAATGACCTAAGATCATACAAAACCCACATCATATATAAAGCATTACAGCATTCAAAACCTGAGACTTCATAATTAATTCAGTTTCGTTCGAAAAATAATATACAAATGCAGTTCACTTACAACAAAACCCACATAATATATAACTTTAAAGCAAAAAAATATATATCAAATAATTTTTCGATTGCAGCCTACATCAGCGAAAATTATATTTCCCGACAGCCTTTAAAAGTTGGGAATACACCGGATGAAAATGAAATACGTTCGTGAAATAGCTTACTTCGTCGATTCTGTAAAGCTTTCGAATAAATATTCGGTGGCTGAAATAAACGTATCTCGTCTGTCGTCGTGTTCGAACTTTTCAAAATCTAGGTTCAGTGTGGTTTTTTGTTTTTTCCAGCAAAAGACCAAATTTGATTAACTTGCCTACAAACCTATCTACCAAACATTAGATAACTTTTATCTCAATCCTGATATTGTTCTACCAAATGAAGAAGCTAATTATAATGAACTTCTCATTTCCCAACACACCATATTATATTTATCTTATCTCATTATATCTTATCTTATCAACCAAATGCAGCCTTAATGTTTTTATTCTTTTTGTCTCACTAATTTAATTTTACTTAATTTTTTTATAGGTAAGCCTTATTAACCAAATTAATCTAAATTAATGAGACAAATAAAGTATATATAGAGAATAATGGACTTTATGTTAGCAAAGTTTTCATCCTTATTGTAGTAAATTAAACAATAGATGCAATAAAATTAATGAAGCATAAATCAAAAGTAAATTACTTCAAATCTTTGAAGTATTTTAATACAAAGCAACCTATTGAATCCAACATAAATTTTCAAATCATGAATAACTTGTATTATTAAAGATCACATGACGAATAATTTTTAAAACTATGTAGAGTCTGAAAATTTCTCATGCACTAATACTTTATTACATGAGGTAATATATATCACAATATATTATAAGTTAAAGAGGAGAATATATCAAAATCTTAATTAGCAGGTTCTTCAAAACGTATGTAATCATACATGACCTCCTTAAAAGGTCCTGTATTACTTGTTTGGCTCAAGAATATTGTATTCCTTCCTTCCACAAGTTCATTCCCTTCAATGCCAATGCTGTATAGATGGTACAGTCCATGAATCCCATGTCTTGCTAGTGCATTGTCTTTGCCAATTATTCCTGTGTTCAATTTAGCTCTCGATTCTGGGTTGTTTACATTTACCTAAAATCATACATCAAGAGTTATATTTAAAGTCATTTGAGTGTAAAAGATATTAACAGGAATTAATAAACAAATTTAGAAACAACATGTATACATACTTGCAGTCGGGCACCATTAGCTGATGCAAGTGCTATTTGGAGAGTGTAGTTTGCTTCTTTCTTCACATTTCTTATGTCAAATTGGATTTGCCACGTCGTTCCTTCATAGTTTTTACCTTCTGTGTTCCTACACCATAACATAAGTTTGTAATGTGAATGTAATGATATCTTTAAAATTAGAGGTGTAACATATACAATAATATATATGATGAGATCAAAATATATGTACCTTGTAGTGTGCACGAAAAACCAATCTTTAGTGTAATTACTTTGTCCAACTATGTAAATGAGATCCTCATGGGGATAGTAATCCTTGTAGCGTGCCCAGAGTCCGTATTGTCTAAACCTATGAAATTACGATAAAAACATCATCTAAGGGCTCGTTCTCTACACAATGTGATAATAATAGCGATCTTAATTCAAAGGTTACGAACTTTTCGACAGGATGTGGGTACGAATGCTTCTTGTATTTTGGATCAAGATCCGGGATAAAAAATTCAGCAGCCGTACGATCCGGAATTCCAATCTCCCACAAGGTTGGACCTTGTCTTGGTGGATCAAAAACCACATCTTGTACAATGATATTGGACCCAGGAGTAATTATAATATCGGAAGCATGTTTGTAATCTCCAATAGTCCCTGGAACTGTTGCATACAAGCTATATGTTCCGGGTACCACGTTTTTTATCATGAAATGCTCATTCTTGTCTGCTCGTGCCCAAAATTGATAGCCCTAAACAAAATATTATTAATATTTATTAGACTAAGTAATTCTCATCCCATGTTGTAATTTTTCTTGTATTAATCAAAAACATATATAGAAAAAAAAATTAAATGTACCTTATTTTCTAATTGCCATGACCCTACGGCTCCAGGTGGAGCTAATCCCACAAAGGCTGAGGCTCCAGGAACAATTTTCTTATTTTTGTACCTGTAATAAATAAAAATAAGAAATAGGTCAACATGTTTACTCCAAAACTGCAACATTTTAAGAATTTAAAGATCTCAAAATGGTTTTAAATTATTACCATTTTGAAAAATGATTTACCTGTCGTGAACAAACAATTGACCACTCACACTTCCCCTTTGGTTGGATTTAAGAAAGTCAAACGAGAGTGGGAAATCGTAAGGCCACGCAGCCACCTCCTTCCTCATCTGAAATTACAAATTATATAACAAATGCATTAGCTAAATCTAATTGATTAACTAAAAGAATAAACTAACAACAAAATTTAATTTCAAGAAAGTAATAATAGTATCTACCTTAAGTTTAGCATCATCCCAAAGGATAGAAGGATTTTTCGTAGCTCCAGAATCAGAATTTAGATAAACAAAAACTGGCCCCAAAACCTTTTTCCAATACTCTCCAGCTTCAAACCTGATTGCTATGTCCTCTCCAACGTAATGTGTGCTCATAAACATCTTTACATCCCAGCATATATTATATATAGTTAGTAACAATATATCTATCAAAGTATGTAATTGAAAATAAAATCATAATTTCATTAATATATATGTATATACTTACAGAAAGCATAGTAGGGCCAGCATGAGAAGTGAGATCTTGTTTGAAGGGCCCTCCAGTTTTGAACTCATTGCTGGGAGTTATCATCCAAAACCCAATGGCAAGATCTTTACTTACCCATCCATGAACCTTGTTGTCTTTGTTGTCGCACGAGAACAAGTACTTGTCATCCACCTATATATACTCGTTATATATGTATTTTAGTATTATCTAGACTACAGTCACAAAGAATCCAACATGTATATTAAGAAAATAAAATATTGCGTGTTAGAAAGCAGGAGTTGATATTGTATAGGATAAAAATTTTTCATATTTATAGAAAATGACCCCCTTTTAATGTAATAGTCGAATAAAGAAACGTGAACACTTTTAGCGAGAAGTTAGAGTAAGGGATTAATTGAAGCCAGATGTTACCTCCCCTTTGAGTCGTGGATTAGTTGGATTTGTCAAGAGAACTGCTTCTGGATATGCAAGTGGTTGACCATTAACTCTGTCCTCAGGCCTTGGCATTTCCCTTTGTCTCGCATCCGACATTGCCATGTACTCAAATCTATTATTTTCCAAAATAATAATTAATAATAATTACATTTAGTTCATTATAATAATTGCTATATACCTAAACCATATAGCACTATTTATGAATTAATATTTAAAATTTTGAGTTACTTGTGTTCTTGGAGCTTGAATACAATTCTTCCTTCCTGAATGAGAAAAGCTGGCCATTGTTTCAATTTCTCCACCACAGTGTATGTGTAAAATCCAGGAGAGCCTCTTAGTAGTACAAATCTGTCAATTCATATATATTTTTAAATTGTATTATAAATAAAAGGTCAAATAACAAGTGTATTAATTACATAAATGAAAGTGTAAAATTATTCCACCTCTTATCAATGTTTAAAGGAACTTTATAGCTTCCAACTTCCCACGTTCTGGAGAAGGAGATTTCGGTTTGGTCTTTGTTTTGTACTAGAATCTTGTAGCTTGTGCCTAAAAATCTGAATAGAAAGTAATTGAATTTCATGTTATCACTTCTTACAAAGGGGATAAACATGATATTAAAAATCTGATTTGCAATATTATAATATGGAAACCTGAATATTGTTATATACTTACTTATCCATGATACCATGATCTCCAGGCTTGTTCCAAATGACATCCCAATATCTGAAATATATCACAAGTCAATGCTACTTTTATTATCATTTATCCAGAAAGTTGAGAACAATATATACTTTCAAATAATGAAAGCAAATGGAAAAAAGAAATTAATACCCTCTATTATCTTCTTCATTTTTAGTATCTAACAAATTGTCACTCCCTTTGTATGTTACACTTGTGACCAAACCACCTGGTATTGACAATGTGAGGTTGACCAATCCATTAGTCAACACAATCTGCCACACAATTTTTAAGATTATATATCTTTTATTTCATATAATTAAATGAATGGCATAAAACTATAATCATAATATTAGCCTTACATGTCCATCCTGCTTAAACACATTTACTTCATAGGATGGCAAAACAGCTTCCTCATTTTCTTCCAACATCATTGACCTGAAATATTAAAATCAAATCCACATTATGAAATTAATTTACACAAAATTAGGGTTTCTAGTATTTGAGACCTTTTCCATAGTCCAAATTTAAACTCTTGCATATAGTTCATAAAATAATTCACTTCAACATAAGTCAACTCCAACTTATATGAAGTAAGCATATGTAGACACAAGTCATATAATCCCCAATCGATTTTTTTTAATAGCCCCTAGAAAATTAAAATTTAAAATCAAATAAAACAATGGAGCTCATGACATATATAATTTGGTGAACTTACCCATCGAAATTCTGAGAAAATGAAAGAGAAAAGAGTATTTGGACAAGAACTGCAAGCATCCATTTACTTCCCATCTTGAGGCTATTTTTGAGCTTTCTGAAAATTGCAAGTATATATTAGGAAGCAATTCCTAAGCATGAAAAGGCTCTATTTTTCTAACTTTGTATGCATTGTGTTGATGATAAAGAAGAGATAGATTAATAATTAGTTCATCTGCCTTTATATACAACTTAGGATAATGATCCAATTAATTTTTCTTTTCTATATTACTTTCAAGGAATCATGCTTGTAATGGAAAAAAGAGGAAAAGAAATTTTGATTCATGCAATTTAATTTTACTTAAAATACAATATTACTTTTTCTAAGAGAAACTAAAATTAGGGAATCGGAGTTTGAGATTGTAATAATTAATGTAGAGTAATAGGTTGGGATTCTCATTATCTCATATCCATGCAATTAGTTCAGATCGGAATTACATTTAGCAATTATCCAATGGTTTGTGAATGTAAGATCTTTAAAATTAGTAAATTTATTATAATTTTCTAGGAATTTGAATTTTGTGCTCCTAGCAATATTATTCTTCTATTCCAGAACATGTTTACTGAGATAATATTATCTATATAATTTGTCTGTAGATTCATTTCTGTGTTTGTAGACATAGTTGATGTAATATCCACTCTTTTAATCATAGTATTAATCGAGTTTTATTATATTAAAGTTCTCATATTCATTAAGAATTATAAAATTACGATGTTGAGTTTCATTTTTAGGTTATTAATTTAAATCGAAAAAGGAGTTGAACAGGAAATTGAAACGAATTGATTAAATAATTAGTTGAAGTAATTAAGTAAATATTAGGAATTAATTATATAAAAAATAGATATTAAATATAATATCAAAACATAGCACAAATATTAAAGAATATATTACAAGAATATTGAATATATGTTAATTATTACAAGATTTAACATTTCATTACAATGTACAATAAATATCTAATCTAAAAAGCCTACCACCTGGTCTAAACTTTTTTCCTAAGTGTGGCTCTCTTTACAACCACATGTAACTCCTTTCACTCCAAGTTTCCAACCACCTTGCTCCCATCTCCCACCCCACGTCGTCCCCTGCATATTAGAAGAGTTCTCTTGCAAAATGGAAGACCAAAAAAATAGAGAAACTAGCAAAAGAAAAGGTTAAGGCAGAAATAAGTAGCAAGAAAGAAGAGGATGAACCACCTTAACAAACTCAGCTTCACCATCACCCTTCCATTACTCCTTTCTATGTTATCAAGTAAGTGAATTTCATAGTCATTTAAATATTTATTCAAGCATCATTTTATTCAAGTATTTAATATAAATTGAAAGTTTATACTTGATATGATTATGAAACAAAAATACATCATGCTAGTAGACATGTCATAATTTAAGCCTTAATCACATAAAGTTTAAGCTTTCGTAATTGCAAATGAATAATCATAACTCGGCTCTGCCTAAACTTCAAAATAAGCTCAAGTATGAAAAATTAGAAAAATTCGTTTAGACTCTTCTTTCTAGCTCAAGCATTTTTCTAATTCGTTTCGTAATTGCAAATGAATAATCATTTAATAAATGCTATATAACGTGCTAAGTTTCGAGAAAAATTCGTTTATTTCTAGAAAATAAAATGGTTATGACACTCTAAAAGCTAATTATTAGCTTTAATATTAGAGATAGATTTATTTAGATTCTAAAGTGTCTAAGTATTATATGAAGGTCAAGTACAATGTATAAGCCAAGTTGAACGTGAGGATTAGCTTGGCTTTTCTAAACTCAAAGGAGGTTTAATCGACGGATTTATTCCAAGAAGTGGGTTTATTTTTCTCAAAATTATGTTTGAATTATATAAGCTCTGATATTGCAAAATGAAATGTTGTCCATGTCAGGTTTTAATGTACGTTCAACTAAGTTTAATGTTCTTAAGTTAATCAATCGAGATTTTCGTCTTTACCTAACGCGTTAGTCGAAAACTGTGTACACGAATGGGTAATAGTGCAATGGGTTGATCTCCATTGTGTGTTGCTGTCATGTAAAAGGGATTCTCTGGGTTTTGACCCGAAATCCAAAAGCAGAAAGGGATTCTCTGGGTTTCAACCCGAAATCTAAATGCTCAAATAGACTCTCTGGGTTTCGACCCGAAGTCTAGATGTAAATGGGCTCGACAGTGGCAAGAGGTCCAAGGCCAAAGTAAGAGTAACTTTAGAACGTACATAAATGCACAAAAGAATGAAAATGATAAATGCTTTAACATGCTTAGAAGTACTTTTCGTTTTGAAATCTTTTAAGGTACGTTGTTCATGAATGGATAAAAGTGTTTAGATTTTATAAAACTGTTTATAAAATGCATAGCCCACTGAGTACACTAGTACTCAGCCAACAAATTATTTTCAAATGTTTTCAGGTTAAGTGCCGGTTGTGACGAGCTGAGCTGAGGCGTGGTTGTTGTTTTCATCAGATTGCTTTTATGAATTGCTTCTGCTATAATATTCATTTTGTCAAGTATACTTCGTCTGTCGATCTATAACTTTCTAATGACTCTAGTTATGTTCTTCTATTCGATAGAATTAGGATTGTGAACCTCAACTTCTGACGTCGAATAGCTTTTTGTATCGATTTGTATTTCGAGTCTTCTCATTTATCTATGAATGACTATGTTTGAAGTATTATTCAGGATTATTTCCAAGTCAAACATGTTCCCCCTTCTTCCCCGCTTCTTAAATCTCACCCCTAGTCGCACCCCGACTTACGGGCCTTCCCTCGGGAATTGTGGCGTGACAATTAACATATCATTAGTGAATCACGTAATTATTATATTTAAATTTATCGTTTCTCATGTCTTTCTTACTTATCGTGTTACAGAGGGCTCGAATTCGGGACCTATTGTTTCGTTCATTAACCATCTATCATTAAGCTAATACACGCACACCACCGGTATATATATATAATGTTTATATTTGTTTTATCTTTCTTATACTATATGATATAAGAAAGAAATAAAGTAACGATAAGGATATTAATTAATCTAATAATAATAATAAATTATTAAACTTTAAAGAAGTTGTAAATATTTAGCGATGGAAGTCGAAGTAATTAATTAATATTTTTTGTTGGATTATATATATACCGGCTATTAAGGTGAATAAATTCACCTCCATATTAAGTGCATATATTAATCAGATACATTTATCATAAGTATTTAACACAAGAATTATGAAATAATTAACATTTGAAAAAAGAGAATTGTACATGTTATATATATATATATAGCCTAAATCCAAAACCATTAAAATTGCCACACATCATGATTAATTCTTCAAGGTAATAGGTGATGTTACTCAATTAAGTGTAATACGTTAGGTGATATATTTTAAGTTAGAGTATGTACGTAGTTAATTGTAAAGTGACTTTTTAATCCAAAATCGAATAATACATATATATATATATATATATATTATATATATAGTAGAAGATGTTTAACATTTTATAAACATCGATCGAAGAAGGTAACAATAATATCATTATCAATAAGGAAAATATAAAAATAACTATATGGCTTCCCAAATCATCTCCCATAATGTTAATAATAATAGAGAATTGGTGTACCCTTTCTTTGTTATATATATATAATCGTAAACGATTGATATACTCGTATATTATTTTTAAACTTTGTATAGAATATATAGTGAATGAAGTTTAGGATCTATTTAATTTATTATTTTTAAATAATTGTGCGTAAATAGTAAAATTTGGATCTTACTTAATTTATTATTTTTAATTGAATTGTGTAAATTAGGTTAAATGAGTCTAATTATTATAAATAAAAATTTTGAAATATAAATTTTTTTTGAACAAACAGAAAAGACAAAATGTAATGAATTTGGTGGACGTGATTATAATGTAATTCAATTTTTTTTAAAGAAATATTTATTTTAATAGTATTATTATTATCATGCTTTGGAACTGATCATACTGGGGATAATTTCGTTGCCGTAATTTGTAACATGAATTTTGGTTAATTTATGTATATGGTGCAATTTGACATACGTACTAATTAAAATAAAATTTAAAATATTTATTTTGTTAAAATTGATGTTTTAGATTAACTGGTTTAGAAATTAAAATATTAAGCATATATTAACACTTATCAAATATTTATAACTAATTTATTTTTTTTAGTGGGATTTATTATTTTCTAATATATTATTAACTACAAAGTGATTTAAATATAATTTTATATAATTAATGATTATTTATTGTTTTTTCTTGATATCAATTGCAGATGTGCAAGTGTAAAAAAATCAATGTTTAATTATTATTCTTTTATTGCTTTAATTGTTCTGATTTATTGCTTACAATTATAACCAATAAATTAAAGATAGTAAATGTTTGCATGAAATAAAAGATGTTTAAATAAGAGAATAATCAATGTTTAAATAATTTTTTTATTGATATGGATATTGATTTTAAAATATAAGAACTTTTTACGTTCTATTAATTTTAATGAGTATTTTAAAACATTGTTTAAAATACATGAACTTTAGTACTTATTCGATTTTTGACATAACGTTGACTTTGCACAAAAATCGAAACTGACATGGCACAACTTATTTGACGTGAACTTATGGCGTGGATTTTAAATTATTTAAAATATATGAACTTTTCAGGTTTTATTAATTTTAACATGAATTTTAAAACATTGTTTAAAATACATGAACTTTAGTACTTATTCGATTTTTTATATAAAGTTGACTTTACACAAAATCGGGACTTATGACGTGAATTTTAAATTATTAATATTTTTCCTTCACTTCAATTATTAATTATTTGACATTTAAGAATATATCTTATTCATAATTATTAAATACAAAACATTATCTACATATTCATTTTCCTGAAAAAAACAAAATTAATATAGATATATATTCATTTTTCTGAAAATATTCAAATCAACTTCCATAGTTGCTCAAGCTAGATTTAAACAATCAAATTCATTATAAAATTACATTTAATCACAAACTTGCATTATAATTCATTCAGATTACACGATGTTTGCATATTGAGAGGTGAGGTGGCAACGCCGTACTCGAGGACGTGCTTGGGGAAGTTGAGGCGGGCAGTGAGGCCGCGAAGGTGGAATACGACAGTGTCGTAATCACGTGCCATTGCGAGGGGGAAGTGTAGGAGCCGAGTACTCAATCTTAAATGCAAAATAATAATAACTGAAGTAAAGGAAAATACTAAAATTTTAAATCCACGTCATAAGTCCCGATTTTGTGTAAAGTCAACCTTATGTCAAAAATCGAGTAAATACTAAAGTTCGTGTATTTTAAACAATGTTTTAAAATTCGTATTAAAATTAATAAAACGTGAAAAGTTTTATATTTTGAATAATTTAAAATTCACGTCATAAGTCCACATCAGATAAATAGTGTCATGTCAATTTTAATTTTTATGTAAAGTCAACGTTATATCAAAAATCGAGTGAGTACTAAAGTTTATGTATTTTAACAATGTTTTAAAATTCGTGTTAAAATTAATAAAACATGAAAAGTTCTTGTATTTTAAAATCAATATTCCTTATTAATATTAAAAAATAAAAATAAAATATTAATATTAAATATCCAAATAAGAGAAATACAGAAAGAATATTTGGAAATGATATCCATAATTATAGCGTAACCCACCATACAAATTTTCAAAATCAATAATTTATATTTAATTCTATTTAATATTTATAAAAAAATCATTATATTACACTACAAAAATGTTGAGTATATGTAACAAATTGTGCGAGGAAATTTTTGTTTTGTTACATTTGCATATCATATGTGAGTATATATTTTCACATTAATTCTCAAAGATTCATATCTAATGTGAGGAAATCATATTTTCCTTACATTATACTTTATGTGAGGACCCTAATATGACGAGTCTGTAACGAAATTTATTTCCTCACATGTGATCTTATGTAACGAAATAATAGTTTTTTATGACGAAAAAATTTGTGGCAAATAATCAATTTTTTTGTAGTGATATAATTTCCTCACATATGATATGCAAATGTAACAAAATTTATTTTCCTTACATAAATTTTGTTACATATACTCAATTTTTTTGTAGTGTTATAACCCCCTATATATTAGTTCAATTAAAGAAGTTTCATATTAGTCGGCGTTATAACTCCTTAATTGTAAATTGAGGAAGCTGAGTATACTTATTTACACATAATAACTTTTTTTTTTCTTTCAAAATTGTGATTTGGAAACTCTAATTTCAGTAGGTTAAGTTTGGATGAATAAAGAGTATTCAATCTTTGCAAAAATTCAAACAACCATGGCCCATATTAGTGTTCACTTCAATGGGCCTCATTTATTTAAACCTAACCCACTCTATAATTATATGGGCTAACTTGGAAGATAGTATCAACGCAATTCATGATCCTATTCCTAGATGTAGATATATCGATTTTAGGAAATAATAATATACCAACTTTATTACGTACATTGGTTACTATTAATTTAAAATTTCACTCTGCATGCCATTTCGCAACACTATTATACACATCAAAATAAAAGACAAAAACAGATATTTCTTATTAAATGTAAAAATCAAAGACAAAAACGTAGATTTCTTATTAAATGTAAATCTATTATAAATAATATTATTATGTGAAATCGAAGCAAAATTATAACAAGATACTCTTTATTAATTAATCAATCTATTACAACAGATCTCTACATTTATTGGATTTTCAATTTAAATTAACATAAAATAAAAGATAAGAAGTTTCACCACGAGAATGGTAATCCTCAATTTATATCATATCAGAATGCTAAGATCTCCGATTTCATATATCTGCAAATTTAATGATATAGGAAATATATTAAAGAACTTTTAAACCTTGCATGCTAAAATCCACCATACCCTATATATATATATAACTATTTCATTTGTGAAAAATATCAAATCAATCACAAGAAAATGATGAGAAGTATAATTTTGCTGTTTGCAATTGTGTTGCATGCCTTTTTTCTAGGGTCAATTGCCCAAAATACCCCCAGCACAGGAAGGAAAATATTATTCAGACAAATTATGAGGTCGAGTTCTCCTAACAGAGCAATAGATCATGTGTCGTCCCAACGGTACCTCCTTAGCAAGGGGCAAGAAAACTTCATTTCCGGGCAGCTTCCGAAGAACGTTCCGGTTCCACCTTCTGCCCCTTCTCGAAGAAGAAACAGTCCAAAGCTGCCACCCAAGGGCCCTCCCATGAGAAACTTCTAGAAACCATGTTGAATGTTTATTCTATCCAAGATAACTCTAATTATTATTCTACTGTAATATAATTATTACAGTTGTTCACGCTCAATCTAGTAACCAAATGGCTAGTTTACGGTTTCAGTTTTGTATGAATTTACAAGTTTAATTAAATTATTTATAAATAATATCCGGGTGATTGGTCCTGCCATAATGTACTTTTACTTATACACCGACAACCGAAGTTGAGCATACATACGAGAATATAAATAGCTGGGAGGAAAGAAAGGGTGGTAGATTATACTCACCGAATATTTTAATTTACAAACAAGTATTATAGTTAAAGCATCTCCGATGAAGGTTCCAAAAATATGTGGTTGAAATCCTCTACAATGGGATGAAGCACAAAACCCCTTTGTTGATTGTTGTGCAGTGTATTATCAAAAAAAAATGATTTTTGATAAATTGCATATATAAAAAATATTAGAAATTATCATAAAATAAGAAATACAGTTATAATTATAAGTAATTATAAATTAAATACTAGTATTATATAAAAAAATTGTGCTGATAAAAATGATTAGTTAAAAACTAAAATAATATAATAATTGAAAAACAAGAAACAAAATATAAATTAATGCTTAATATGGGCGAACAAATTAGCCCAAAACATGCCGGACTGTATAACCTAAAGCACATAAATCTGTTGGAAAATGGGCCGGACAGTTGGGCTTGATATTTTTGGACTTCTAAATTTTTTGTCCAATTCGATCCTAGTTAAAAGTGGACCGATTAAACCCATCGGCTCAGGTCATTTCAAGTTAATATTGATTGCTCTAGTCAAAATTTCAAATTCGAATCTCATGAGATCTACTAGATTTTAAAAGTTGATATATTATCAATTAAAAATATCTAATCTCAATATTTAACTGGGACTATATGAATAAAATTTAATAAATTATTTTAGAAATAGTTTTAATTTGAATCTAAACATGTGGAATTATTTATATTTGAGTGTGAATCTTATTTTTTTTACCCAGTAAATATGAATTTCATATGAATAAATGAAATATTATTACTCTCTCAATTCAACCGGAGTGTAATTTTAGTGTCCATTTGCATATGAACCAAGCAAGACCCCACACAAATTCAACCGATTGCTACCACCAAACGAATTACGGAATTAGTAACAACTACCAAAATGAATATAAAATAAATAAATAATTACTGCTAAAACAAAAGCGATTGCTAGGTGGTCTAGGCGGGCTAGGCGGACGGAACTGCTAAAACAAAAATAAAATTAAAATAGATAAATAACTTAAGTGTCCAATACATATATAATTCAAAAATTAATTTTAACCCATTAACATTTCATATAACACATAAAATCAACTCAATATCATTATTTGTTATGCTCTATAATTTAGAGCCTCGTCTTTTATTAAGAAAAGACAAAGAAAGTCAAAACTTATACTTTGAAGATTAGATTGTAAATATATTTGAACTTATTATGGATCATTTAATCTAAATTCTAATGTATGTATTTCATTTTAATTTTATGTATATTATATTTTACCTAGTATATTATGTGTTTTTAACTTTTTATTAAAAATTAGAAAATGAAATTACAAATAATGTATGTTTATATAATTTGTATTACATAATATGATGTAAAAATATAAAAAATTAAGCATCACAATTTGATTTGCCTAGGCGCTAGTTTCCCCTCCACCGTCCGACTAGAGCCTAACGACTTTTAGAACGTTGGTTCTATGTATAGAGAACTCAGCCCAACCTGCCTCATTGCTATCTAGGTGGGAGCGGAGAAATATTTCAAACAAAGAATTGAATGAATTTAAATAATAATGATAAAAAAAAGGTATTTGTGTAAAAAAATAAAGAGAAATGATTATAATTTAAATATTGATAATTGAAATAATTTTCAAATGCGCCCGACTCAGCCAAAAATATCGATAATGGGCCAATTGAAATCTTAACAAAATCTTAATAATTTATAACATTGTAATGGGCCTATATTCCCTCTACAAAAGGTTATGTGCCCATTTACCTAACTCCAAACATCTTAATTGAAATCCATATTTCATCTTGTAAATTTACGATATTCCTCAACAAAAATATACTACTCCTATTTAGGTACGATCTAGTTAAATAGTGCTTTTGTAAAGAATTATGGAGGGTGTATGGATAAACTTATGAGTTTAAAATAATTTATGAGTTTTTTAAAATAATTTATAAGTTATTTAAAATTTTATAAGTTCCTTAAAAGTGTTTGGCAAATTAAACTCTTTAAGAGCTTATAAATTGTAAAAATAAGCTATTGGAACTTATAAGTTCTTCAAAAAATAAGTAGTTTCACTCCAACTTATTTTTCCAACTTATAAGCTCTTACAATAGCTTATAAACTCCAAAAGCTTATCTCTTTAAAATAAACATAGTCAAACAACCCTCTAAGTAATCTAGTAATCTATAGGAAAAAGTGTTTTCAACACTAACAAAATAATTATTGACTTATAATTTTAATACTATTATCTTACTAAATTAGAGGTATTAACGATTATGAGTACTATTACAATTACAATTCGAATCATAATCGAATTGTCGATTCACAATTCCATTATTTGATAATCATAACTAAATTATTGATTCACAATTCTATTATTTAAGAATCATAATCGAATCGTGATTATTACGATTCACGATTCGAAACTGAAACCATTTAAGAAAGATCTAATTTTGAACCTCCGGTTCTACTAGAATCGTCTTTAAAATGTATATATTTTTACATAAATTTAGAAGTTGAAATTAATATGAGTTATAAATAAAATTATATCTAATATAAGACATTAAATTGAATTAAAGGTAGAAAAAAATCTATAAAAAATATTGAAGAATCGACGGTTCGTAACTGCCGGTTTATGATACCAAAGATTTGGAATTGGAACCGAAACATTTCCAACACGATTCCATTCAGAATCAAATTGTTAAAGACGTTTACGATTCTCGAAAGTGTCGATTTCGATTGGTTTGAACACCTCTACAGAAAATGATAGATGAAGTAAAATTTAACACTAATGACGAGTATTCTTTTGGGCTTTGAAAACTCCACATATTAAATATTATATTCTTCATGTCTCGTCACACTACTTCATTTTTCTTTTCTTGAATGTCATAAATTATAGTCCAATTTTTATTGTGAAAAGTATGAAATTTATTTTTTTACAAAGATAATCTTATTTAATGTTTGTGAAAAAAGAAGTTTACACTAATAAATATGGGCAAAATTAAACACTAGCTTATAAATTATATTTTCCAAAACATATTAAACATATTGTTTAATATGAGTGAAAAGTCAAACTGAACTAGAGAGTCGGGACGGATGGATTAATTATTTTACAATATAATGATGTGGAGCAAATGGCAGACGATTATATAGATTAAGAAAATTAGTGTCATCCATTGAAATCACAATGGACATAACTTTTAACTTTGAGTTCGAATTTTCGAAATTGAAAAAACGAAATGAACAAAACACACAGAATATACATTTTTTAGGACTAAATTCAATCTTTATCCAATCTATTTAACCATTTTATTATGTTAGCATAATTTATGATTTTTATTTATATTTCGATTTCCTTTATAATTGCGATAAGAATTAATTATTTTGTTTCGTAATAGAATTGAAGCTTGTT
>JAPKLX010000008.1:6051829-6134860 GCA_026898415.1 Leonotis leonurus
TCGAGTAGCCACTTCGTCTAAGGACGAAGTTTAGGCTTTCGAGTAGCTACTTCGTCTAAGGACGAAGTTAAAGCTTTCAAGTGGCTACTTCGTCTAAGGACGAAGTTTAAGCCTTAAGTAGCCACTTCGTCTAAGGACGAAGTTAAGGCTTTCAAGTGGCTACTTCGTCTAAAGACGAAGTTTAAGCCTAAGTGACGAAGTGACTTCTAGGCTGCTATGCCGAGGTGACGAAGTGACTTCTGGGCTGCTGCGCCGAGGTGACGAAGTGACTGACGAAGTGACTTCCGGGCTGCTGCGCCGAGGTGACGAAGTGACTTCCGGGCTGCTGCGCCGAGGTGACGAAGTGACTTCTGGGCTGTTGTGCCGAGGTGACGAGGTGACGAAGTGACTTCTGGGCTGCTGCGCCGAGGTGACGAAGTGACTTCTGGGCTGCTATGCCGAGGTGACGAAGTGACTTCTGTATCTTTTGCTTTCCTATAATTTCACCATCGTATTTTTACTCGGAAAACGTTGATCGATTTCACAAAATTTATAACGTGTCCCACAGACGGCGCCAGTGATCGATCTTAAATTTTGAGGTGAGTTGTACGATGAGTAGAAAGTAATAACACAAGATTTACGTGGTTCGATCTTTAATTAGATCTACGTCCACGGAGAGAAGAGAGCCTTTATTTATGAGTTCTGGAGAGCTAAGTTACAGAAACTGTCCCTCTAATCTAGCTTTAGAGGCTATTTATAGATAACTTAGAGGCGGTTATACCAAGTGGGCCGAGCTGCTCTTGGGCTGGTCTGCTAATGGGCCGAACTGGTCCTGTTGGGCCTTGTTGATGGGCTACATCCTATCAATTTTTTACTACAATGTAAATTAATATTTAAAATAGTGGAGTATAAATTAATGTAAAATAAATAAATTATTATTGATTTCAAAAATACATTAGATTTTGGAAATTAAAAGTTCATTAAAGTCGAAATGAAATTACAATAAATTAATAAACTAAATAAGAAAAAATCATTCTAAAAGATCGAATTGGCATAAATTTCTTTGATTAAATCATGCTCAAATAAATCATTAGCATGTATATCGGAAAGGGATGCAGAGGACTCCATATAATTATTAAATTTATCGTTGACATAACCGATTTGGTTCTTCTTTTGGAGTTCATGAGCTCGTTTTGGTCTTGGATACCCAATCAGTCCTTTGTGGACCTTCGTCTCTAATAACGATGTTGTGCATAATAATGCAAGCATACATGATGTCGCTTAAATTATCATGACAATAAAGACACATGGAACTAATGATAATTTTCAACCAAGATTGGATTACTCTGAATGCTCGTTTAACGTCCTTACATGTCGTTTATTACATAACCTTGAAACGAACTCGTTTCTCATTGGTGGGCATAAACATTGATTTCACGAATGTCGGCACGGATAATCGTCGTCAATTATATAATACATTATGTTGTATTTTTTGTGTTGTTTGCCGTGAAGGACACACAAGGAGAGTTCCCTTTTAGGATATCACTGAATACATGAGGCTCGTTGAGCATGCATATGTCGTTCACCGATTTGGAGATATTGGAATGCAACGGCTTCCAGCATGATTGTTGGGTGGCCTTTGTCGGTACGATTAAAAGCTCTGCATCATGCCATTGAAAATTTTTTCCGCACCTAGTGCACACAATTGATGATTTTGAGCAGTCGGGAAAGTCGTTCTTCTCTTCGTGAAGATCCAATACACGTTGAATATTTTCTTGGTTTGATCACCTCAAATATTGGTGTCCAAATACCTCAACAAGGACATGACAAAATTCTTCAATCATTCGATTCTCGTTGACTCGGCTACACAAAGATACTCGTCGTATTTGGGGGTGTCAAACAGTAACCAGTACTCGGGAAGAACTGGTACGGAACCGGTCGGTATCCGATTAACTGGTAAAATAAACGGTACTTGTACCGGTTCCTAAAAATGTGACTTTCGATCAGTACCGGTTAACCAGTTAACCGGTACCAGACCGATTGACACCCCTAGTCGTATTGATCTGCAGCTCCTCCATTTGCTAGTTATCTCATTACAACCGGCATTTTAGCAATGGTATGAACCACGAACATTTGAGAGTATCTGCATGTTGTTGGAAATACTCTTTATGATTTACCAACGTTTTGACGATGCAAAGAAATAAAGATCTTCGCATATGTGCATTATAGAAATAACTCCACAAGTAGAATTTTCAAAGTAGTAATCAACGTAGAGACGCACTGGCTATCTTTCGATCCTTATGCACATAAGTTTTTTCTTCTTATGTACATGTCGGATGTGTTGTTTAGAGGAAAAAAAGTTTTTACTCACCATCAAAAAATTCGATGTTACCTTAATAACTTTTTGTAGAAGTTCATCATCGGATCAGATGAAGATGATGAAAAGGACATCTTTAATAAATTATTTAGATGACATAAAAGAAGAGATAGAAGAATATGAAAAATAAAGTGTGAAATGAGAGGATCATATGAGGTATTTATAGATAAAAATAAAATAAAAAGATAATAAAAAATAAAAAATGAATTTAAAAAATATATAAATAAATAAGGAGATGAGAGTCTGAGTCAGGGAACTCACATGCTACAACGTAGGATTCCACCTGACGCAAGCTCGTGAGCTCGAACTCACAAACGGGAGACCGACTCCCAAGCCCGTGCCCTTCACAACGCAAGACTCGTTCCCGGTGGCGGGGAACTTGACAACGAGCCTCAACCCGAGAGTTCGTTTTTGGATATGCTCTTGCCACCCTTCTCTTCCCACTATTCAAAGAGGCATTCAAATACGCTAGGGAATAAATAAAAAAGAAGAGTTTTGTTTCATGTTAACAGACCGCTCGATGAGAAGCAAATTTTATATCAACCGATGGAATGTTGATAAGTTACACAGTTGCTTAATATTCAATTAGATTATTAATATCGCTTCATATGACCACTATATTATGACCGATACTGCGAACAAATTATGGTATATCCTTTTTTATTTTATTGAAATCACAGAACAATGTTATTTAGGTGAATACAATTAGTAGAACATTTTTGTTGATAATAATAGCAACTGGTTAATTTTGGTTGTGAAAAAAATGACCAGTGACAGCAGATAAGAAGATAAGGAAGGCTATTCTGTCATTACCAGCCTATCATTCTTACACTCTGAAGTCTCAACTCTGTAACACCAAACTTTGATACAGAAAACTGTACTTACCAAACATTTATTAAAGGATAAAAACTGTTTTTTAAAGATTTAATATTTTCTTCTTTTTTTAATTGTTTTTTATTCACACTTTATTATCATTAAAGTTGTAATACTCCTATAAAGTAAATTTATTACAACATGTAAAAATGATTTCTCCCCTACGGCAAATGTTATTATTACATTTATCTTGATAAATAATAAAATTTTGTTAATTTTTGCTTTCATATTAAAATTTATTGATCATATTTAAAGTTTAAGGTAAATCACTAACATAATAAAAGTAAATTTAATTATATTTTATTAATAAATAATACATTGTCTATGTCATTTTTTCCCAAAATTTTAACTAATTTGTTTCGAATATGAAAATTATGCCTCAAAAGAAATTAACCCCAAATAATCTTATCTTTATATCTGCCGTGAGTCGCAACTGATCATTTTAGTCATTACCATAATAACCAATTGTTATTATTAAAAAACTTATCCTACTTATATTATCCTAAATAAAATAGATAGATTTGTTATATATTTTCAAAAAATAAAAAAGCATCATTTTTGGTTCACAGTAACGGTCATATTTAATACAATAGCCGTATAACGCATTTTTTCTTCGCCCAATAGACCACGAATTATTTTATAAAGGGTAGTGATAAATTGAGATAATGTCTTAAGACATAATATTTAAATTTATTAAATTAACCTTTCACTAATTTATATAGTAAGAAACATGATAATACTTTATACTAACAATATAAATCATAAAGTAATGAATCAATGTCCAACTCACCATATATATAATTAACTAATTTCATAAATCATAATGAGCCGTTGATTTGATAATTTTTCCCACCACAAAATCACAAGATAATATATTTAATTTGTCCTACTAATTCTAATATTTAATTATTTCGAGAGGTTTAAATTATGATGTTTAATGATTACTTAATTCATAAAATATATCACAATTTGTGGTGCTTGATTTAATTTGAGAATTCTCACCATTAAATTTCGAACCTTAATTTTCTTGAGAAGTTTATATATATATATATATTAATTATGGTGATAGTTTAAATATTTTATTTATAAAAAAGGGTAAAACTATATCATTCATTCATTAATCATGTATGACAATAATATATGAAAATATATAACAATATTTTAAAAAAAAAAGTTTAAAATAAATATTAATATACATAATTGTTTTCTTACCCATGGTATGTATAACTTAATGTGTTCGTGACTGATGTAGCAATGTCATATCATGCTACGTAAGCATACGAATTACTAGCATTTGTATTTTTAAATTATTTTTTGTAAAATAAATATTAAATTATGTAATAATGAGTAAAATCCTATTCAAAAATGACAATTAATAAATTTTATAAAAAAAATTAATATTTATCTACGTAGCATGTCATATAATTCGCGGACATGCTAAGTTGTCTCCCGCGAATAGGAGAGATGTTCTATATTAATACAAGTTTATAAATTTCAAAATTAACCAATGCCGAATAATTATATATATATATATATATTTATAAAAGCTGTTCAGAACAGTAATGGCTAAATTGGAACTGCAGCCTCATTTTTTTTATCAGATTCAATATATTTTATATATTATAGTAAAATTTATGAATACATTATAGAAAAAATAAAAATTAAATTTTGAAGTTTAATGTTTAACATCAATAACACATTGTAGTTTAATAAAATGGTATAACTATATTTTATTTTTATTTTGTAATTACTATAATTTTAAAATTAATAAATGAAATGATATTAAAAATCTAAAAATTTTGTTAAAAAAAACATACATTATTAGGCAATCAAAATAATTAAGATTTTAAAATTTCAAATATATTTTAGTATTGATTTTTTAAACGATTCGAACCCGTAATAGACGGTTTTAAACTGCGGAAACTACCCTACATAGTTTGATTTTAAACCGAAAACTATTATGTCAACAATTCAGTTTTAGTTCCAAATTATGAGAACCACAAACACCTATAATTATCCCTATGAAATTAAAATCTTAAGACAAATTATTTGTTTTCGAACAACATCCCCAAATGTGTTTAATGAATAATTAATTAAATAAAATATATTTAATTTATGGTGTTTAATTTTACTTCTAAATTTTTAAAAATTTCTCAAGAAGTTTAAATATATAATTGATGTTGCTAGTTTAGGACTAAATTTGTAATATTCGTATTGCTAAAAGTTATAAAAACTTATCTTAATTAAAATCTATAAGATATGAAAATCACAATCATAATTAATTAGTGAGATATTTAATGATATTTCCATACTTTAAATATAAGGGTATACATATAATAATAAATTTTAAATTTTTATTAAATTAATAAAATTTAATAAATTTTCCTAATTAATCATTTATGTCTTGAGACATGTCTCATCATCATTTTCCTTTTATAAAAGCGACGAATAGGGGAAATTTGAACTCCATATTATACATATTAGTTTCTAATTTTGGAATATTTATTATAAAATTAAGTATGAAATTTCTACTGTAATGTACTTAATCCGTCTCACGAAATTGATCTTCCTTTCTTCATAAAGTACACTCGTTTGAAAAAAAGAAACATGACCATTAATTTTATACTTTGTTGAATTCGCTATACCTCGAAAAGGATTTTAATGGGTGAAGATAAAAGGAAAAAAAGAAAAAGAGTAGCAAATATAATAGCTGTCGCATGGTACTGCGCCTGAAAAATAGTTGGTTAGAAATCTCAAATAATTTCCTCAATTGGGAGTATAATGTTTTGTTTATAAAATTACTAGTTTAATTTTGCAAGAATAGCGTTCTCTCTTCGTTTTGTTTTTGTTTATTTCAACAACATAGCCTTATGTTTTCATTCAATCTCCGAATTAACCATCCATTCAATAATTAGAAGTTCATAGTTAGATGTTAGGATTTATTAAAAATAATTTAAGTTAATATAATGTTTACTTAGAGATATAAATGATGATTACTCAATTTTAAACTAATTTAATAATTTTATCTTTCATAAATCATTTATTTTATCAATCTAGCTTCACTCAAAGTAAACATCATCTTAAAGATATACTATACATCAATACATCTATATATATATACACACACACGTTTACGTCTGTGAATAAATTGGGATTTGAATTATAAAACACGATCCCACAAGCTCGAATTCTTGAAATTCATGTTTTGTTCTACTTCATTCGTTCACAAAACTTTTCTACATTTTGTCGTTTTAGTCCGTCTACAAAAGGTTTTTATATTCAAATTTTCTTTTAAGTGGACTCAAACTTCACTAGATAGGTTCAATGTTGTAAATATACGTTATTTATCTCAATAATTTAGACACATTTTGACCATAAAAATTTTACACTTTTAGTCAAACTGTGTTTGAATTAGTGGGGAGAAGAACTAATAAATTATAGATCCCATACTCCACTCAAACATCTTCCTGTACAAAATCAATACACATTAAAACTCCTATTTGAAGATACCGTAAATTCAGTTAAAAAGAAATAAAATAATAATTTTATTTAAAATTTATAAAAATAGTTATATTTTATCTTTTATATCCAAACAATTGTACTTATCCTTTTTTCTAAAAACAACTTTAATTAATATTAACACCAAATATAACAAGTGGTTTTTCCGTTCCGTTAAACAGATAGTGGAAACTATCAAGCTGGAGTACATGAGGGGTAGGGGGAATTTCTGGTGGAGCGGTGAAATGTATAGAGATCGGAAAGAACGCCAACGGTGAAAGCACTCTATTGGGCCAACACTGACAATTGAGAGACGAAAACTAGGGGAACTAATGAAATTAGATACCCCAATAGTTCTAATTGTAAACGATGGATACTTGATATTGTGCGTACCTACCCGTACAGTGCTGCAGGTAACGAGTTAATTTATTATTAAAAATGTATGAATATCTCTATTAATTTTTATTTTTTACACTAATTTTAAAAGTTTATTAGGAATATTTGAAACAGCATAAATTGGGAATGGGACCCATGCAATGGGGACCAAGGAATCCCACTAACGTGGCACCATCACGTGATGTGTGGGTGAACTGACGTTAAATGTCATTTCCCCATCTCATCTCATTTCTTCATCCCCACCTTTTTATTTTAATTATAAAATATACCCTTCTGTACGTCTGTTTCTGCACTAACATATTTTATTTTTTCATCTTATAATATTACTTTACTTGTAACATATTTACATTTTGTGTTACCCAATTTCAATTTTTGTATGTAGAAAATACCCAAAATTTGAACATACATGTAGAAAATATTCATTTTATTTTAAAATATTAAAAAGTACAAAAAATTCTTACATCCTCTTACACACTCTTACACATTTGTTTTAAAAGCATATATTCTACACATATTTTTGGACTAGTATGTTGTATTGATTAATATATTTTTGAACTATTATGTTGTAGTATGATATATCATACAATAGACCTTGTAAAACATATATTTCACACATTTTAACTCTCATATATCAAAGCCAAATAGTATTCCTCTCTATCTATATAATTGCAGCGTATATGATTTCAAAAGACTCATATTGAAGATATAAATTAGGTAATTATCTTCTATATACCATTAAAAATATGTTTATGGATGGACCTCTGGTATATGTACCATGGACCGCCCGACGTATGTGTCATGCACTCACCAGCGGTCAATGGTACATATACTAGATGTCCATGCTCTAAATTGTTTTAGATGATATTTGTTATGGTTTTACCGTTTGATAATATATTTTTAGGTAATTTTAAGATACATATTGCATGTTTATTATTTATATGCTTGTATTAATTGCATGTTTACTTAATTTATCATGAATTTTTTGTTTTTGTATGAAATAATACATATTAGAAACATATAGCAATGGATCTCTAGAGGAAGTGGTATGGACCGCCCACGTGTATAGTCGAGCGGTCTATGCACATTCTTCCAGCTGTCCATGCATTTTCATACTTATATGATATATGTGATTGCATATCTATAGTTAATACGTAAAAAAATGTCGAGAGGTCCAAGGGAGAGGGTGAGTGAGAGGTCCAACAAAGAAATGAGGAGAAAGAGAAGGGGAGAAGGGAGGGGTGGGTCCAACAAAGTAGGTTAGGGATAAAAATATTTTTTTACATTAAATTCAACACTTTCTCTAACAACTTTCACTTTTTCAGAAAAAGATGTTGACTTTTACATGTAATTTCGAATTTCCATGCAAAATGAATATTTTTGACATGTAGATTGAGATTTTTGGTATTTTTAACATGTATTTGTTAAAAATGGGTATTATAATTTTTCTCTCTTTATATCTACCGATCAAAGTTCGACTATTATTTACAATTTACTTACCAGGCCCAAATCGATTAAAATTACTCCCTCGTCACCATCCATCAAAATTGTTTACATCTGTCATTTTAGAACGTCCACCAAAATGATTTACATTTGAAATTTTTTATTTATTGCAAGTGAAACTCACGCCTCACAATACATAACTCAATTTAAAATAATATTTGAAGTGAAATTCAAATTTCATTAACTATACATTCATACTAAAATCAAAGCAACTTATCAAAATTCGTGTCTGATTAAATTATAAACCAATTTAGTAGACGAAATTAGTAACGATCCATTTGAACAGAAATCTAAGTAGTTAGAAATCTAAAATAACTACTTAAGGAGTTAAAGGTGTGTGCGGACAAGTTTCCCTACCTCACTGCTTACTAAATAAGCGAACAAAATGAAAATTTACAACCCAAAAATTTATATTAGTTTCACTTAAAAGTATAATTTAAATATTGATAATCGTAGATTTCGTAAATATAACTGGACTCGAATTTAGAACCAGCTCAATTTTTTGCTAAATGTAATAAACGGAGTGATTTGTTTGATTAAAATTAGAGGATTTATCAAATTCATAAAAAGATAAAGAAAATGGGTACACTCAGTTAGGTTGGTATGAAGTTCATGGTAAGTTAAAAAATCAGTATCATCTAATACATAGGCAGTCGTAAACCAGACAACATGCATGAAGTCCTAGATTAAAAAAATTAAAAATTAGGAGATCAAATGTAAATCGCAACTCGTTATGCATGAGTGTCATCACCATCGACTCGTTCAGCATTCCTGCTCTAGCCACGTGTCTTGAGATTCTTCATAGTAATCGTTTTCTTTTTAACATAGAAAAAGAAGAAGAAGAAGAGAAAAGTAGAAAAAGAAAGAGCCCATCTCCATGTCAGGAAAAAGGATTTAATTACTCCCTATTAATTAATATTAATATTAAAAAAAAAAAAAAAAGGAAAATAACAGAACGGGATCCGATCATCTTCCTCTTACCTATTCCGTAATTCCATGTCGGGTGATGTGGGCCCCCACTTGAAGGCTCGCTTGACGACGTTGACGTCTGAAACTGGTCGTGGTCCCCACACCGCTCGAGCTGCCATCGCAACCGCACATCCGACGCGTGTATACTGAATCCCGGCAAAACCGGTAGCCCGCGGCGCGTGTGCTAATGGCGGCGCGTTGAGGAGTTAACTTGTTGACCCTGCCCTACCCTCGTGCAGTTCATGTGGGCAGTGGACCAATTAAAATGTTATTTTCTGGAATATAGAATTGGCCATACCTCACAATTCTCTCTCACTCGTATTCTTAGAGAGCGTCAACTGTGAAATACTTCATTTTCGTACCACATTCTCTCTCTTTTCGGACCTCATGTTTTTCCTATTTACTTTCGATTGGATCTGATCAGAACACACATCTTTCTTTAATTTGTTTTTAAGATTAGTTAATTAAGAAACCCTAATAAAATATTATCGAGCTAGAAAAGTGGTATGACCGGCAGGGAGAATTATCTTCTCATTCCCAACCTTAATTTAATAGTTCAAATAGATATGAACACTACATAATTAATCAACATTGTATAAAATAGATAATCAAATTTAAATATGTGCGCATCACACTTGGGAAACTATTAAAAATGAAGTAGATAGTGCCAAAAACTTTGGTTGAGATCTCTTTTTAATATTAGTATAGCATCAAAAAGAAGTGTTTTAATTGAAATATTGTCAGACTGGAGTTGACTATGTTTACAAATTAATTTGAAAACTCAAGCTCGGTTTGAGTTCTGAAAACTAAACTCAAGTTTGGTTCGATAAATAAAAATCGAGTTCGAGTTCAGTTTGTTTATTATTTAATTTAATAGTAAATTCAAATTCGAGCTCAAACTCAGTTCGTCATAGTTATATTCAAACATGTTCGCAGACTTGTCGAACATAATATCATTAGGCTCAAGTTTGACTCGAAAAAGTATTCAAATTTAAATTTACTATTAAATCAAATGATAAACAAACAAATTTTGAACGAACTTTTATCAAGCCGAAGTCCGAATAATTAATGAATGGTTTGTGCATCTCTACCAAAAACTAAATGCGATTGGTTTAAATTAAAGGAAGCATATATAGCCATTGTAACTGTATAATTAATATTACCACACGAAATTTATCTTTGAGGAATCTACATTTGATTCGTTAATCCAGCTAGCTCTTTGCACTTTGTTCTTATTTATTTTCATTTATTTATTAAGCTAGACTAGATTGGATCACATATCGGGTGGTTTAATTTATTATACTTTGCCAAATATATAAAAAGTTATGAGATCATTGTCTGCATGTTTCAATTATTCAATATTTACAATAACTCTTCACATGACGATAAATATGGTTATGCCGTTAATTTACACTCTCCTAAAATTGGAATATCGTACTTAATTTTCTTTACTTGCCGCATGAATGCACATCGCGTATTTCTTGTTTAAATTTGATTTTTTACATCACGATATGTTATAAACAAACCAATAAAATATAAAATGAGATCAAGTATAATTTATAACTCCAACTTTGATGATTCCTTTCGTACAAAAATATAGATAAATATTAAATATTTTATTTAAAAATTTATTAATTATTATTTCGATTAAATTAAAATTTATTAATTATGATATAATTTAATGATACCACATTAACCATTGATCCGTTAAATTGTATCCACCACGAATCGTTGAATTGGTACCATTCCAAAAGATGAATCTATCTGATTCAGAAGGGAAGAACTTGCATCAATATCTCAATTCAAACATGGGTTTGATTCACACTCCATGTTCTGAGTTACCATCCGAAAAGAGGAAAAAACGGAGTCTTTGTCTAAAGAAATGCGTTGAGAAAGGGCAGATGTATAGAACCTTTCAACGAGATAGTGCTTTTTCAACTCTCTCAAAATGGAATCTATTCCAAACGTATATGCTATGGTTCCTTACTTCGACAGGGTATAAATATCTAAATTTGATATTTTTAGATACTTTTTCAGACCTATTGCCGATACTAAGTAGCAGTCAAAAATTTGTATCCATTTTTCACATTATAAACCTCATTTCATTTATAAAATACCACAGACTAGTTTGTTAACAAAGGTAAAATTATATCACATCCGAATTTATAAAAAGAAAAACTGAATTAGCTCGCCATAAGTAAATGAGCCCCATGCATCAGCCTGGGAGGTTTTATCCTAAGCCCTTAATATTGATTTATTTTTCGGATTCAGCGACTCGAATTAATTAATACATTATAACTATTACTTTTGACAAAGGTCAGTATTTTTTAATTAATAAAATTGATAGTTAATAATCGGAGATGGTAATTATATTAAAGTTAATAAACGTAGTGAGAAATTTGTAATTAATAAGTAAATGGTAATAATAATTTGGGTGGGGACAGGCCACAGAAGAGAGAAATTCCATGTGAAGGTGGTGGCTGGTCCTCAACAGAGTCCCATCTTCTCTCATAAGAATCTTTTTAGCATTGCGGTGCTTCCACGGCTCTTTTTTATGCTTTCAACCTTCTACATCAACAACCTTTTCTTTTCTTTTCTTTTCTTTTTTAATTTCTACCACATATTTCTTTTCTATTATTACACTACATGATTTCGAATTTTATTCATCATCTTATATTTTCGATACTTCACTACTGTTTCTAATTCTAAACCTAAACTTAATGTCGTGTACGAGCATACTTATTGTATATTAAAACTCCCTCTTTTTTCTTCCTCATATAGGTGTAAGCGAATTAACCATCAACAAACAACACAATATTATGTTAATACCTACTTAACTACATTTACGAATTTATATGTTCTCACAAATCAATCCAAATCATACTCTAATAAAATGCCACAAACAGTATAGTAGTAATAATTTTTATAAAAGATTAAAAGAAAAAGAAAAAAGAAAGAAAGAAAAGAGATTGAAGCGAAGGTGTGCATAAAAGTGTTCAGAAGACCACAAGAACTATTTCGACAATTCAATTCCTAACTGTAAATATCATCTAGGAGATTATTTGATTTGGTGTCCAAAGCTTTGGAACATGTTCCTCAATATTTTTAGGATTTTTTCTATCCCTAATTTAATTTTATATTCTATATTATAAAATTATATGTTAGCATGTTAATTAATGTAAAAAAAATGTATTTTTAAGGTATTTCGGAACTAACTGGCAATTTGAAATCGGAACTTGCAATTTTGAAATTGGAATTGGCAGTTCGGAAATAGAGCCACCTTAGATTGTTTCGATCTCCAAAAATACATAACCATGAACTGACTATGCAAAACTGTAACTGTCGATTCGAAACCGTAACCTCAATTTTATTTGCATAATTCAATTTATTGTTATATTATAAATAACAATTTTTATGATTTATAAGAATACATTAAAACTTATAAATACCTTAATTATAAAACAAAATTAAAATTTGAATTTTGAAGTTGAAAATTAATAATATTTTGACATTTCATAATATTATAGCTCAATATTTTATGTATTGTTTAGTCATGGGCAACTCTATGTAGCTCTTTCTAGAGTTACATCTCGCAGGGGATTGAAAATCTTGATATGTAAAGATGATACTGTAGATTGTAAATCTACCACAAATGTAGTTTATAAAGAAGTTTTACAAAACTTATAAAAAATAAAAAGTTACATTTAGATTATAAAAATTAAGATACATAATAAACAATACAAAACTATATCCCCGTGCAACTGAATCAAATACTATCAAGATCGAGTTCAGCTCGTATGAAAAATTCAAGGCTCAAATTTTAAAAATCAAAGTCGAGTTCAGTTCGATTTAATAGTGAATTTGTATCCGAGTTTAAACTTGGATTGAATTAGTTTTAATATTCGAGTTTGAGCTCGTTAAAAAAATTCATTCATTAAATTATTTTATTTATATATTATATTATTTTGATAAATTTATAAATTAATTTATATATAAAACGCGTGAATTATTCAAAATTCGGCCTGTTTTAAGATTTCTGAATAAGCATGTTGACAAATTTGGCATTAACTTTTTATCAAATTATAAATAAACTTCAAATACTTGACGAATAATATGATTTGCTTTTAGAGATGCATTTACAACTGAAACAATATTTGTTTCTAACATTTTTACATGATTATATAATTTAGTAAAGGGAAATAAAAATGAAAAAGGGCCCACCATTATTATGGCTAGGTTTTGGGTGTCTTCCTTATCTCCTCAAGAGTTCCCCATTTCCATGTTCCCTTCTTGAAGCTCGCGCCCCCTTCATGAGCCCCCTTTTTCCATCACTCTCTTCTTCCCCTCTCATATTTTCCCCCAATTAAATTAATCCAGAAAAGGGCTGCGAAAGCCAAGCAAAACTTTCATGACTTTCGAGTTCGAACTCACCCACTTGCAGTCATCCATGTTTCTTCAACCAATTGCCCAACACCAACTTTAAATTTCTTCACTCTAGTTCAAAATCCCTCACTAGTTCCCGAAATGAAGCGAGATCGTGATCGCGGCAAGGCGGCCGCCACCACCTCCGCCTGTAAATCCAAGCCTTGGGCGGAGCCGCAGCCGGATGCCGGCATGGACGAGCTCTTCGCTGTGTTAGGTTACAAGGTGAAGTCCTCCGACATGGCTGACGTGGCGGAGAAGCTCGAGCAGCTGGAGATGGCGATGGGCACCACCGCAGATGATGGGGTTTCCATATTGGCTAATGATACAGTCCATTACAACCCCTCCGATCTCTCCGGATGGGTCGAGAACATGCTTTCGGAGCTTAGCCACCCCTGCGGCTTCGATATGGGAATCTCCGGCGAATCTTCCAACGCCAAATTGATTAGCTTCTCCGACGAGCGGCGTGTTCAGTACGACGATGATTTGAGAGCGATTCCAGGAGGAGCGGTGTTCGGCAGCAAGATGAAGGATGTCGTCCACGGCGGAGATGATGAGCTGGAGAATGGGAGTAAGCGGATGAAGGCGGCGGCGAAATCGAAATCACCTCCGCCTGCGACACCTGTGACGGCGGAGGCGGCCGCGGTGCTGGTGGACTCGCAGGAGACCGGGGTGCGGCTGGTACACACGCTTATGGCGTGCGCGGAGGCGGTGCAGCAGGAGAACATGAAGCTTGCTGACGCGCTGGTGAAGCATGTGGGGCTACTCGCGGTGTCGCAGGTCGGTGCTATGCGGAAGGTTGCCACCTACTTCGCGGAGGCGCTGGCGCGGCGGATTTATAAGATTTATCCGGCAGAGACGCTCGAGTCCTCCTACTCCGATATGCTGCAGATGCATTTCTACGAGACCGGGCCGTATTTGAAATTCGCGCATTTCACTGCCAATCAAGCGATTTTGGAGGCCTTCGCCGGTGCTAATCGAGTTCACGTCATCGATTTCAGCTTGCGGCAGGGTATGCAGTGGCCGGCGCTGATGCAGGCGCTCGCTCTGCGGCCAGGGGGGCCGCCGTCTTTCAGGCTGACTGGGATCGGGCCGCCGCAGCCCGACAACAGCGATGCCCTGCAGCAAGTGGGGTGGAAATTGGCGCAGTTCGCAGAGACAATTGGTGTTGAATTTGAATTCCGCGGATTCGTTACAAATTCCTTGGCTGATTTGGATGCGAATATGCTGGATATTCGTCCCGAGGAAGTGGAGACGGTGGCGGTGAACTCCGTATTCGAGCTGCACCGCTTGCTGGCCCGGCCCGGTGCGATCGAGAAGGTGCTGGGTTCGATAAAAGCGATGGGCCCGAAGATCGTGACGGTGGTGGAGCAGGAGGCTAACCACAACGGGACCGATTTTCTGGACAGGTTCAACGAGGCGTTGCACTACTACTCCACCATGTTCGACTCGCTCGAGGGATCCGGGTTGAATCAGCCCGACGGCCAGGATCTAGTGATGACGGAGGTATACCTGGGGCGGCAGATTTGCAATGTGGTGGCCAGTGACGGGGCTGAGAGGGTGGAGCGGCACGAAACCCTCACGCAGTGGCGCGGGCGGATGAGCACGGCCGGTTTCGATCTGGTCCATCTCGGCTCCAACGCATTCAAGCAGGCGAGCACGCTTCTGGCGCTCTTCTCCGGCGGGGACGGGTACAGGGTGGAGGAGCACGATGGGTGCTTGATGCTGGGGTGGCACACACGCCCGCTGATCGCCACCTCGGCGTGGCGGCTCAAGGCGGCGGAGCAGTGAGTCGACCCACTGAGTGATGTGGGCCAACTCAGGAGGCAGCCACAGCGGAAAAGTGTTGCGTGAGAGTAGTGTGAGAGAGAGTGAGTGAGTGAGTGAGAGAGACAGATCCAAAACTTGGCCAAATCCTCTCTTTTTTACTTTTTACTTCCCAAGTCAACCTCTTTTCTTTCTTCCATTATTTTTGTGGGTTGGTACATCTTGTTTTTATTTTTAATCTTATGATGAAACTATTTTTATTTTATTTTATTTGTTACTGTTCTGCCTTAATGTTACCTCCCCTGTGGCTGTGGCTGTGCTGCGTATGTAAAAATATGGCAGTAACCCAGTGTCCGACTGTCCGTACTTTTTGAGGTATTGCCATTTAATTATTTTGACTTCATTTAATAAAAGAGGAGTAACTTGGAACCAATGCAAATTTAATTTTAAACATATTACATCTGGACACTATAATTTAATTAAAGAAATACTAAATGGATCTTTTTATAGTTTCATGTTACAGAACTGACTATTGAGTAATTATATTAATTATATTTGATCTAGGCAAAGTGTAAGTTAATTAGTTGCAAGTAATGGCATTGGTTGATATGTGTAGGATTATAATTTTTGCATGGGATGGGAGTATAGTTGCAAATAAATGTACGAGGAATATTAAATCAGCAATAAGTGATCGACTTCGATGGAGTTTTCCTTTCTTATTCCATTTTTAGTCTTTTATACTTTAGCTAGGACTAGGAGTACCATAGTAGTAGTCCTCATTCATTCCTACATACATTCCTTCAAAATCATGTCATTTTCTCCTACCATTACAATTTATATATCTAAACTTCTTTGATATGCCTGCAAATCATATTTAGGCTGCTGTTTATATAAACACATTGGAGAAATTTAATTACTTACTTTTCTGAGAATGTAAGTACAAATAAAATTATTCTCTGACGATTCCATATTAAATTAGTGAAATTAATCCGTGAAAAAACTTCAAGGACATTTTAGTAAAAATGCGAAAGGATTTCCCAAATACACATGTAACAATAATATTAATTTAAAAAACACCGAATAGAATAATGCATATGTGAAGTAACCCATTTAAGGGGCATCATAAAAATGCATTTAAAATAGTTACATCTCTTTAAACATTGGATAATATAATATTTATAGTACAATTTGTTAATGATTGGGCTTCATCGTGCATCACTTAGTTTCCTTTTGGTGTTATTAATCAAGCATGTACTTAAGGATAAGTTTAACTTCATCTTTATTGTCTAAATCATAGTTAAAAGGAACCCTAAGGTTTTGATTAATGTTTGGTTTGGTGAGTAGTCACCATTTTCACCAAACATTATCCTTTATTCTGAGTTAATTTTTCTCAAAAAAAGCCGTATTTTCGGAGGTTTAATCCCAGCTTAAGAGATGTGATTAAGACAGTGACGGTCCATTCCAGCTGATTATGACAGGGATTATTTTATCCACTTCATTTAATCATTGCTTTCTTTCTTCTTTTGAAACTAGAAACAAGATTATGTTTTAGCTAGGCTTAGCATCCAACTGTTTTCTAAAATTTTAATCTCTACTTTCTAGAACCACATTTAGTACTAGAGTACTTAAATCTGTTAATTTTAATTTTAAATATTATTTCTAACAAAATAAACCAAAATTTAACATTTTTTTTAAAAGTATATGTCAATAATATGAAACATAGAGAGTGTTTATATATTTGTTGTAAGACCGAAACTCCACAAATAACTTGGGAAATTAATTGTAAATACAAAAATAGTTTCGTAAACTTTTATAAGTACATTAATAATAGCGAGCACATTGGATTCTATTTAATTGGGTCATCAAACTTTAAATGCCTTATCGACATCTCCATATATATATATGGTATATATAGGCACACTTATATATGATTTGACTCAACTATATATATCATATATATTACAAAAGTAAAAACTATACAAAGTCTAATGAATCATTTTAACTCAATATAATATGAAAGTTAATGATCTATGTAAGAATTGGTAAATTGATGAGGAAATAATAGTGGTAAGAGAAGATAAATTAGTGGATGGGAATAGGAATGAAAAGAAAGAGGAAATGAGAGAGTACGAGTATAGTGTGTAATGTGAGAGGAGATGGGTTTATGGGAGAGATGGTAGGACACTGGAGCCATGCTCAACCCATGTGCATCATGTTATGTTATGTCGTAAAATTGAATTCAATTATTTTTCAAACACATCAAATTTAGACCTGAAAATAGAGATTGTTCCCATTTCATGCTTCCACCATGGGACCCATGCATAAATGGGACACACAATTGTGTGTACAATGAGGAGGAGGATAAGTTGCCCCAATTAAGGACCCCAACTGCACCTTCACTCTACTCCCTATTTACTTACCTAGCTCAAGTTTTCTAACCATTTCTTTTTCTGGTTTAAACTAACTAATACAATTAGTGAACAACATACATCACAACAAAATATTGTTACTAACTTTATATTAATATTCTTTTTTCGATTTAATAATTCAAGTTAACCTGTTCGATTTGGGGCATGATTGTCCTTCCGCAACCCTATCTATTAATATAATCCTATCTATTAATATAATGGGAAATATAGTGTCCACTATTTGATGACAATATCTTGCTTGCACAAAAGCATAGCATGATAGGGTGGGCACATGTGAAGTGATATAATGGACATGAGAGGTATCACTCTTTCTTCCTCTTTAAAAATCTTGCAACATCATTCATACATACATTACTATTTACTACACCACCACCACTTCAGATACAGACAGTGATGTCTCAACGGAAATTACTTTTACATCAAATTTAACTCCCTTTAAATCTACAAGGATTCTTCTTTCAAATTAAACCCACCCGGGGATTCTAGTATTTTCGCACTGCAATTACAAAATCATTACTCCATTCTAATATTTTCACTCTTTAGCTAAATAAATGGAGTAAATTGTTACAGATATATATCTTATGTTTTCGATCAATCCTTACAAAATTACAGTTTCTATTTCACTTCTTTTAATTTGTGTCTCCAACTTGTGTACACTATATTCGGTTTCTTCATTTAAAGACCAGTTAGGAATTATTTTAACATGTAGTTTTAATAAATTTTAATTATCAATTGTATTATAATAATTCGATGAGCAATTGAACATAATACTCTTTTTTATCTCATTAATTTAAATATATTTTAACCAGAATTTTTATGATTAAAAGTGTGATATATAATTTACAGTCCTTATTTGTACCTTAGTTTCTTATTTTGCACTGTCATTTTTTTCTACTTCTTCTTATGGCAACATTTTCAGAATTTATTAGTTAAATACTGATCACGTACAATTAATTAATTGATTTTATTTAGTAAATACTAATTCTTTTTCCTTTTTCGTTAGGGTGAAAAATACAAGCGAAAGAGGCCAAAATGGCGACCGTGTCACCTCAAATTCCCAATTAATTAACAAGTTTCTAGATCTCCAAGTTAAAAAAAAACAATTGGGAAAACTACATTTTTCTAACATACTCTCATGATATATCGTTAAAATAAAACACATCGTCACACATTATGACCCTCAACAAAAAGAAGAAGAAAAACTATTTCAGTAAACAATGCAATAATTAAGTGACGACAAGAACAAGAATTTCCATGTACTAATTATGAACTTACATGCATCATAGGCACCCCATGAACCATATTAATTATTAATAATGATTAATGATATATGCATACATCCTATATAATTAAATCTTGAAATTGACTAGCAAGCCCCATTTTCAAATTTTTTTAATAACATTAAAGAAAATGAACTTGGCATAATTATATTAGGAATTTTATTGTTCTATTATTATTTTGACCTAAAAATTCAAGCAATTCATCGGCTAGAGGGGTCACGTGTACAGTGTAGTTCATTATTTTTGGTACGTTTTGATGTAAAGATTTTGGGGCCAAATATTCTGAAGACACATTTGATATTTGACTACTTTATAATTATAGGCACATAATCTAATACTGGGTCCACTATATATTTCGTAATCAAGTACCTGCAGAAAAAACATCTTATCATTTTAAACTTCAAAATAAGAATATAAGAAGAAAATAAATATACAACATCCACAAATTAATCTATTCTCTCAGCACCGGCCATCAATTATCGATCATGTAATAAAATAAAGGGTGAATATTGGTTTCCAAACAAATATTTGTACTCATTAGTATTGTTGTCTCAACTTCGCATAATTTCAACCACAATAAAAGTCCAAATTAATACTCTAATCCCCACTTCCTTCTATTCTATTGGAATTGCAACACCTTATAACATAAAACTTATAAGTTGTCAATGCATTTAAATAAATATATGTATAAGCTCTTTTAACGTGACATAAAAGATTATTCATATAATTTTGTCACAACATATAAGTTCATACATAAATAAGTTGAGATTGACCTACTTATTTTTTGAACAACTTATAAAATTTAAGAGTTTATTTTTACAACTTATAAGTTTTTAAAGAACTTAATTTATCAAACACTTTGAAAAAACTTATAAGTTATTTTAAAGAGCTTATAAGCTCAGACAAATACCCCCTAAAGTTAACTTGTTATTATAAATATGTGACTGTTTATAATTAAAACAAGTTAACTTTAGTGCAAATGAGTGAATACTAATTAAAAAGAAAGACTAATTTCAAACATAGGTTGAATAATGATAAGATGAATGCATAAACTTGTACATTCAACCATGAACACGTTCATTCAGTAAAAAGAATTCAACAATTAAAAACGACTTAAATATTTTGACGCACAAGAAATTTTCATTTAAAATTGCTCAGTTATGAAATTCAGTTTAGCATATGCGACTATTTAGGTAATAAAAAACCAAACCACATTAAAGGTTAATTAGTTATGTTTATCTTTACACTAAGTGCTGCTAGTATCCCAAGAACCAGTAACAAGTATAGTTTCCAATTAGTAGAAGAGTTTAATATCCCAATAACTTTGGAATTTTGGATGTTTCTTACAAGGGTTTTATGGGCCAAGCAAGCTATTATGGGCAATAACAGGCTGAATTCAGGTCCAGATAAAAATCTTCACTTATAAGCCCAGGTCCATCACATTACTTGTTTTTCTCTTCTTCTTATGATTTCATTGGATCTTTGAATAATGGTGCCTTGAGGGTTTAGATATTAACCCATTTTAAATTGGACTTTATTGTGATGTAATTTAATTTTAAATATGTTGCACCCATTTAAAAAATTGGGTCGCCATGTTCAATAGTATATATTGTACACAACAAATTCTGGATTTCATCGAATAGTATATTTCATAATATTATATTTTAATTACAGAACTGACAATAAAACTAAGCTCAATTATTCAGGATATAATCATGGCCAAATTCAATCCAGATCTTCAATTGTAATTATATGATACATCATATTGCATTAATTATTTAAGATACATCGTTAGACAATAAATGATATTGTATGGGGCCAAACTCAGACCATTTAAAAGAAATTCAAGTTCTGTTTTACATGATCTATTCTGATCTAATATAGAATAAGTGCTGAGAAAATTGACCATTTTGAAGAAGAAATTGAGAAAGATACGTGAAAGAGACGTGAGTGGAGCACACAAACATGAGAAAATGAATTATAACATTAATAATGATAATGAGTAGCACATATGAATAACAGGTGGAGTCAAATCACCCAAAGCCCACACATTATGCTGGGGGCAGTACCAATTATGAAAGTACAAAAGTAGAATTACAAATGTAAATAGGTAGGCAGGGATAAATAGTAATCCCACTTCATAACATCATTCCCCACTCAATAATTGAGAATAAGTGATGATCAAGGGCATTTAGGTTTGCCTTCTTGAGTCTTCCAGTTGTTGTAGCAAGGGCATGTTTGTTTGTTCCCATAAGTTCCCTTTGGAACGCAAAGGCATTTGGCGCAACACTTTTGGCAGTAAAGCATGCATGGCTTCTTGTGCGACGTCGCCGAGCACCGGTACGTGCACCTTGGCTTGCAATCTGTTTAATTTCAGTTTTAAACTCATATTAATTCGAGATCCATCCAAACACGGTCTTATATTACGACTATATATAAATATAAATATATATAGATATTAGTTTTGTACCTCGAGGGCGGAGATGGTTGTACCCCTGTGTTAATTAAGATGGAATAAATTCGCATTAGTATAATGGGTAATGTAAAATCTAAGCATAACTTCACATTTAATGTTTTTTAGCATTTTCTATGTTGCCTTGGGAACTATTTTGTGTAGATTTGTTTGTAGAATTGTGAGATTTAGAGGTGATTAGTAAAATGACAACCGAAATCCAAGAAAAAGAGTGCCATCTCCTAATCTAACGACACAACAATTAGTAAACATGGAATTTGCATTTCTTGAATATTAAGTGTTATAATATAATGAAAATAGCATTTAATGCTAAAAAGTTAATTACATACCTAATATGATGCAATAAATATAAACTTATCTGTTCTGTTATATAGGACTCATATTCCTTTTTTGAAGAGTTGCGCCATTAATATTTCGTTCTAAAATATAATATTTTTTCCTCTAATATTCCTTTTTAGTTGCCATCCTATTAATGCTTCATTGCAAAACTAAAATACTTTTACCTCAAAAATGAATCTAACTTTATTGAAATTCACCCCCTTACGCGTAAAAATATAATTTATTATATTTATGTCTAAAAATAATGAGCTATAATGTACGTGATGGGACTATTAAATTGAAGTAAAAAAATAAAACTATTATCTAAAAACACGATACACATAAAATAGTACAGAAAACCAGACACTGAATACCAATCGCACTTGTATATAGAAACGTATAAAATGTTAGATTGTGTTAGGAGTGAAAAACGACGACCGGTTATTTTATACATGGTGAAAATGTAATAAGACTTTTTATTATAATCATATTTAGAAACAAATTAATATTAATGAATAGTTGGAAAAGGAAAACAAATGGCTTTTAAAGGGACAAATAAAGTATAAATGAGAAATATAAATATTTGCAGGTAGCATGAGTTACCTCAGCCACATTGGAGAGTGTAATCAAGAAAAGCACTGAAATAAGCAGCAAAAGAATGGTGGTGGTGTTGTATGGCCTGGCACTCATCTTGCTTTCTCAGTCTAAAATTCTAGAAGAAATTAACTTTGTATCTAAGTGTGGGTGTGAGAGTAGATGAGTGAATATTAGTGCAAGGGAAGTGGGGGATATTTATAGGACAAGATTTGTGAGGAGATATGAAACAAATTAAGACGATGTCCGAGGCGTAGATTTAGGAAATAATCATATGCGCAAATAAAGTCCATCAATTGCCGATCCATAAACGGCGCCGTGTTTGTTGTGCTAATCTTTCATTTCCTCTCATTATTATTTATTTATTCTGTCAACATAATTAGCCTTTTTGGGCATCTTACTTTTGACCTTTTCTATTTCTTTTGCTTGCTAACTGTAAAAACGGCACTATTCTTGTTTGCGGATTGTTGAGAATGAATACTACCAGTTTATATTAAATTAAATGTAATAAAATAATTAAATGGAATTAATAAATAGAACGGAGAGAGTATTTTTTTTCGAGTTCTACGAGTAATAATATTATACTTTTATAATTTATGACAGATGACAATGATAAAATAAGAAATAATTATATGAATATTAAGCTTTATGATTATTATTCTAATTTAGGGATGTTAATTAGGATCAACCCATTCGATTTAGGGTTATTTTCAATTCTGGTCAGTCGAGCTTTTTTATTTCGAGCTATAATATTTTGGACATAACCCATTAAGTTTCGGACTAGCTCGTCAAGTCAAAATATTTGTTGGAAAATATATATATATATATATATATATATAATTTTTCTTAATAAAGTATTTTTTATAATAAAAGTTATGTCGTCTTTTCTTAATAGAAACATTTAACTTGGTACCAGATATCAAAATAAGTATTATTTCACCATAAACTTATACAATTACTGATAATTTGACACAATTTTGACATAAATGATTATATTTTTTCAATTTTTAAGTCATAATTGTTTTTTATCAGTTAATCGAACAATCTCACTTGATTTTCGGGCTAGCCCTATCGGGTTCAGGCTATTTTCAGTTCGGTCCAGTCCGGCTTTTTTATTTTTTTTATTTCAAACTAAAATATTTAGACCATAACCCGTTCTTTTTATCAGTCTATTCGCATCGACCCATCGATTTCACACTAAATTTGACATTCCTAAATTCTATCCCTTCCATTTTATTCACCCTCACAAGTAAAGCTCTCTTGCGAGAAAATATATTGTTTGGTCCGAAACTCATAATGAAATGCTTCCTCATCCACCAATTTTCTATTCAATTTGATACATGCATGTTTTAGTTGACTTGAAATATTTATTGCATAAAGAGTGAACTTTTTATTACATTTAATTTATTGTGTTTAATTGAATTGTATATAATGAGTTAATTGAGTAACAAATTTTTAGCCGAACAAAAATGACAAAATTAATAACAAATTTGTGAACGAATGGAGTACTATTTATTATAAATATTGAGGAATTCGTCGGTGTAGTTCATAGTTCGAGTTCCCCAAATTTGAGATTATTTTAAGCCGGGTCAGGCCGACTCAAAATTCAATGGACTCTCTATTCTTAAAATTGTATTACATTAAATTAAAATTATAATGTCACATCATTGATAACTCGAATTCGGTACCTATTGTCTCGAACATTAACCTCTTACCACTAGGTCAATACACGCATACTCAACTCTCTATTTTTATAATGCGCATCCTTACAAATTCGGGATAATTTTTTTACCGTTCTACTTTTAAAGATTGATAAATCTTTATGCAGTGTTCGGTTAGTTGAGATTAAATTAGTTTGAGATTATTCAAGATTGTATTGGATCGAGATTAATTTTGTCACATGAAACAGACAAATATTTATAACCCATAATTAATCTTAGATGACAATGTCTAGAGATTAAATCTCGAACATAAACTTTTGAAGCGAATATATAAAACTATCATTGGAACTCAATCATACCGATCAAACAACCCTTAATAGTATTATTTATTTAAAAAGTAGTATTGAGCTTTTGGCCGAAGTCGTGATTAGTAAGTAAATTGTGAAGTAAAAACAAAATGAGTGCAAAATGCTTGTTGGTTGCAACTCAACATATATGATGCCGCCATTTCGGACAAGTTGAATATACGTATCTTAATAATTAATAAACTATATATAAAGTTGCTATAAAGTTTTATAGCTAGTGAGTGTTATACAGGATTAAAGGCTGGTATTATTTAAAATGTGATATTTACCTTTATTGTTCCACTTATGAGTTGTTTTCAATGGGTGTACTTATACAACTCGTATCAGGTTTTGAATTTTTATCACCAAAATACATCATAATTTCTGTGTGAGCACTTTTTGTGATTGCTCTATTCTCAACAAGTCCACAGTGTATTTATATCATATTATTTAATTTTTATAAAAGCACCGCCAACATATATATTTCTTTTAGTGTTCATTATAATGTACAATTATATCCACTATCTTAAGTTTGCATTGGATTCTCGTAAAATATCATTATGCTACATTAAAATAAATTAGTTTACAATAGACTGAACATATATATACTTTAGAACACTAAATCTTGTTAAATGTCAAGAGCTGTCTGTTGGATCAAAAACTTATCTCCAGTTTTATTAATTAAACTAAAGTTCTAATACGTGTTAAGTCGACTCGAATGTCGAATCTCGTGAAAGACTATACATGGCTATTGTTTATAGGTACTATAATAATGTGCATAATTCTAAACACTCTAAACCGAATTGATATGATGATAATTATCAAACTAATAGAAGCTGTAAACGAATTAAAGAAATAGGTGTGAACAAATAGATTAAAGTCTAGGGAAAAGATTATCCACAATCTACACTCGATGCTTATTCAATCAAACTTCATGTCTTGATTAGATTCTCCTAAGCTTAACTAGCCCATAACTTTCGTATTCTTAAACTAGTTAGTGATCATCACTCGCGTATTCAAATCACACTTAACAGAAGACCAATTTCAACATGAATTTCCTTGATACGTTTCCGATTACAATGATTGATTATTCAATCAAAAAGAGAGAGTAATTCATCAATTAGTTCCATATCTAGAGTATACATGTTGATCAAGCACATAAACCCTTAAGCATGGATCAAATAACCAATTAAAGATCGAATCAAAGCATCAAGTATGGAAGTAGACAATCAACCCTAGAATGAGATTTAGCCAACCATTGGAAGAGAAGAAACCATTGAAGAGTACAATCGAACACTTACTAAGAATCTTCACAATCGAAGTTGGAAAATACTTCAATCCACTTGGATCACCAAGAACTAACTACTAAAGCAATCAAATGTGTTTTTAGAGTAAAATCTACGAGTACAATGTGTTAGAGCTAGAAAAATGACGCCCAAAATGAGTTAAAAATCCGCTCCCAACTGCCAGCCAGCGGTCGCTGGCTGTGGATCTCTGGTGCTCCAAGTCTGCGGGTGCTGGTTCGCTCTCTCGTTCCTTCGGCTTGGTTCTCCTCTTCGTGCACTCTTCCCTTCTTCTTGCTTCTTTCAACTTGCATAGGTGACGCACATCACACGACTTCTAGCTCCATATCTCCCTCGCCTCCTCGTCCTACATCCAAAACATGAAAACACACAACCGACATAAAAACGAACAATAAAAGACACGAAAAAGAACAACTTAAACACTAGACACGACACAACGACAACTAAAGACATATTGTGCATACTCAAATCTATACAGTGTTGGTGAAATTTGAATTTTATATATAATTTTTGGATTGTATAAGAAATTAAGATTTTTTATGTAAAAATGAGAGAAGATCTTAACCATCAATTTTGATAAATCAATGGTTGTGGCATTCTCTACAAATTAACTTGTATTTAAAAATTAACGTTTCTAAAATAATAAAAATATTTAAATTAAATTTAATCAATTTCAATCATTATTTTAGATATTCATTTTCATTCCTCATATATGATTTTTTTTCATAGGAACAAATTAAAATCCCCTCGGAACATCTTCAATCACAAATTAGAATAGTAAAAAATTGTGAAATAATATACTTAATCATAATATTTATAAATTACCAAAATCAAATAACAAAATATCCCATAACCCAATATTCGGTCTTAAAACGATTAGGAGGTTCAATCAAAAGTTTGATGAAGTTTTTTTCACATATACTTAAGACATGAGGTAGCAATGAAAATAAAGTGGTGAAATCCATAAGCATATGGTTAGGTGTTGCTATTGATTTTCTTCTAGTCATTATAAAATAAAATTCCAAGTCTATATAAGATTGAAGAAAGAGAGAGAGAGAGAGGAAATAATGAATGTGAATAGATTTAAAAGAAAGTAGGCGAGTAGCGCGCACATGTATTGGTAAGTAACTTGTCCATTAATTATGCACCATTAGCTGATAAGTACGGTGGTCGAGAACATTAATTACTCTATTAACTAATTATACTTTCTAATCTAATTAACTATTCAATTTGCTGTTTTCCCTTATGACAAGGAGATGCATAACTAACTAACCATATCCCATTTTTTCTGTTTCCTTTTCCTTTTTGTCTCTCTTTAAAATAACATTTTGTTTCAGATTTCGAAAGTCTACCCTTTTCTTTTTCTTCTTTCACTTACACCAATTCTATACCACTTCTCAACGAATTATAGCAATGAACAAATGAACTAACAAAAAATAAGTGACACCATTCAATATTTGTGTGCTTCTTAAAGAATGAGCACAATAAAAGGTTCAGACTGCAAAACTATAAAATTATGCAGTTTAATTTCATTTCCATACAAGGTACAAAAAGGAAGTATATAAGAATGAAATAATTGTATCGATTTGCAATTCTACATGAATAACGGAATGATAGAGAATACAATGAAGCATAGTTGTTAATTGGGTTGGGTTAATCCAATCCAACAGTCCAAGTCCAACTTGGAACGAAGTATAGCTGTCAATTGGGCCAGGTTGGTTAATTCAATTTGGTATGAAGATTTAAAAAATAAAGTGTTGTATTCTAAAAAATTGTAATTAATAATTAATGTAACGGTTTAATAAGAAAATGTGATTATTTTTAATGGAACGGAGATAGTAGCGTTGACCAGTGACAGATCTACAACCAAGGAGGGGCTAGCCCCTATTATTTTTTTCTAATTAATTTTATACTTATACAATCGTATTTATCGATATTTTTATTAATGCATGTACAAAACTCCTTGATTAGTTTGAATTATAATAAAATTTATTTTTTAAATTAATATATTCAAACTCACCCCTATTAATAATTTTTTTAAAATTAATATATTCAAACTCACCCCTATTAATAAATTTTTTTTGCGTCCACTCATATCGACCCATTTAATAATTAGAACTATGAAAATTGCAAAGTATATATGCAAGTAGGCACATGTGATAACATGCATGCTCGTTAATCTTACTTAGGGATTGATACGTACGTCCCATACCATCTTATGGTTTTAATTGATAACATATTTTATGATTCTTCTCTTCTACTCAACTAATACGTAACGTTCTACGTTAAGTCCTTGATCTAATATTCTCATTAATTTCATTTTCAAATAATCACATATATAAACTCTAGTAATATTCTTGAAGACACTCACGTCTCAATCAATATTGAGACCTTATATTAATTATAAAATTACACTTTTAAATGTGCGTGTGTTAGTCTAGTGGTAGTGGGGTTGATACTCAAAGCTTAAGTCTCAGGTTCGAGTCATTTGCGACGCGTTTATATAATTTAATTTAATATAATCCATTTTTTTTTAAAAAAAAAAATAGACCTTTAAATTTTGTCAAAATATTATTTAAAAATAATATTCTCTTTGTCCCGTTAAAAACAGTCACAGTATTTTAAATGTAATAATTTTTTTTTTTGAAAAATGACCACTTTTAATGAAATGACTCGGTCACTTATAACGAAATAGATGAAGTAATATATTACGGTGGTATCTTGCAAAATATATGATCCCCAAAAGTTTAATAATCTTATATTATGATCATTTTATTCATTAAATATATAGAGCTGTCAAAATTGGTCCGAAATGGCCCAACCCGATGGGTTTATCCGGTCCACCCGTAATTAGGGCCCGGTTGGACTTAAAATATAAAAGCTCAAAAAATTCCGGGCTGAACTAGCCCGTCGGGCATATGGGTTTTGGGCCAAAAAAGTCCGGTGGGCTACGGGTCAATTTGGCCGGCTCAAACTTTTAATATTATTTTAATTTTTTTCCACAATATTTAGTATACATTACTCTCATAATATATTTTTAATATCTTATAATTTAATTAAGATTTATTTATGATTTATTTTTATACTATTAGAAATATTTGATTTTATTACAAACTTATTTTTGTACTCTCATAAATACTTCATCTCACAATTTATATTCAAATGAGTGTATTAAAATACTACATCTGTCCCACCTCACTTGTCCCAAATGCTTTTGGATCGCATACTAATACCCACTTTATTATCTTCTTAATTACCTCTTTCACCTACTTCTTTCACATTTTTCTTCTTTCACCTACTTTATTACCATTAATTCCCTTCACTACACCCTAATCTATACCTCTTCAGGAAATGAGACAAGTGAGGTGGGACGAAGGGAGTAATAAACTGTTTCAAGCTTATTGGGACAAAAGTAGTACTAAAATAAATTAACAAAACTACATTAAATATAACAATATAGTACTAAACTTATATCTTGATGCAATTTTTTTATTTATTTTAGAATTTTAGAAAATATAATTAATTTTCATTATATATTGAATTTATAAAAATATTTTTTTAATTCATGGGCCGATTTGGCTGATTGGCACGGTGACCCGTGATGAGCGGTTATGAGCTTGAATTTTAGCAGCCGGACCAAATTTCCGGCCAGTCCGATCCGGCCCATAATATAACTCTAGCCCGGCGGGTTGGGTCGGGCCAGCTCGGCCCGATCAGTTTGACAGCTCTAACTAAATACAAATTTTTACGTGGAATGAGAGAGCTTAGAGCATCCACAATGAGAGGCTCTCACTTAGAGTTTTCTGGTGGCAGTTTGGTAAAAAAAAAGAACTTTTTATGTAAGGTCCACAATTTGTAGAGAGGTTGTGTTGATTTCTAGCAGTGGAGGCTCTCTACTTAGGGCTCTCTACTTGGGGCTCTCTACTTTAATTTAGAATGATTTAAATTGGGAAAAATGTTATTAATTTAAATTTTATCGTTGACTCGGCGACTCGAAGATACTCGTCGTATTGATCGGCGGCACCTCCATTTGCAAGTTGTCGGATTGCAACCGTGCATTTTTATAGTGGCGTGAACTCTTGACGTCCCGTAGCATCTGGGCGTTGTCGAAAGTATTTTTCACAATTCTCCAATGTTGTGACGATGAGGAGAAATAATTATCTCCGCATACGAAACGGAAGTCGGAAAAAATTGTCCCCGAATGTTGGATTTTGGGAGAAATAGTCGTTGTATAGACGTTGGGAGGTGGCCTCTCGATCCCTCTTGATAAAGGCTTTTTTTTTTGGACGTTGCTCGTCGGATGTGTCAAGTGATGCTAGATATTGACGACCCGCATCCATAAAATTTGATGCTAGTTGCAAAAATTGAACATTAACTTCATCATTGGAATCGGAAGAAGAAGACATTTTGGAGAGAAATATGAGATAATATAGATGAAGAGTGGATGAATGTGTATGAATAATGAAATGAAGTGTGGTATTTATAGATGTAGATAATTTAAATAATTAAAAATTAAAAAATTAATTTTACAAAACGAAAAAAAAGAAAGAAAAGAAAAATTGGGTGGGGACTCGAGAGTCCCCCACCTTCAGCGCCAATTCGCCCTCGGCCTCTGACGCCCAACGCCTGCCTCCCAACCCTCAACCCGGACGCCCACGCCCCGACGTTGCAGCGGCTGCCTCGCTCCACGGCCTCCTGAGTTGCTGCGCTGCGGATGCTCTTATCTCTTACCCTATGAAATTAAATCCCATGAATTTTGAGAGTAACTTCAGCTAAATAGTGCGTCAAAAAATATAAGATAAAAATAAAATATTTGGATAAATAAAATATAATTTTGAAAATATTTTTTTCTTCCCAAAACCTTTGTTATCTAACTACGCGTTGCATGGGGACTGGGAAGTCAAGAACATCTTCACATTATTATCCTTTTAAAATTAAATTATACTCGCACGTTTCATTAATATAATCACTCTTTGATCAAAATTGAAAAAAAATTGATAAAATATGTCTGAATAAATAGGATGAAAATAAAAAAATATTGAATAATTATTATAAACACAAGGATTCGAATCCAATACTTATTACTACTTCGATTACTACTTTGGTATTAAACTTCTACCACAAACGCGCGCACACATACATAGTATTAGTAGTAAATATCTTCTTCTCCACAAAACTGTATGTAGCAGTGAAGAGCTAAAGATAACGAGGTTCTTAACTCGATCCTTGCTATATAATATAATGAAGATGATAGAAATTTAGTTTCTATATATACGTTAAATTATTCCATTTCAATTTTCTTTCATGATTTGCATAAAGGAATTTCAGTTTTGTTGGGTTGTTGAAAAATGGTTCCATCACACATGTATTAACAGTGTTCAGTCTTAAATTAAAGCGCAATTAAAGGGAGGAGCAAGCATGGCGAAAGCGACGTCTGCTTCATTCTTCTACATTCTTTTGTTGTCTAGTGTTATTTAATAACGCAAAAAATAAATTTAAATTTAATCTTAATTATTATTATCCATTAAATCAACACTAATCCACGCACCAGATCATTTCTTATTTATTAACGTATTTACTTCCGAAAATCATCAATATATATATATATATTAAACTGATCGTGAACAATAAGTCCCAACTTTACACGTTTTAGTTGAAAACATTTTCATTGTAATCACTAACAAAAGAAAACAAGGACACTCATTCGAACCCAACGTACATAAATGCTGATTAATACTAATTGGGATTTTAAATTACTAAATCCCAACTGTGTTGTTATTTGGGCTGCAAAGAGCGTTATTCGACTACTTTAATGTAGCTAGGGGTGAGCATGGTTCGGTTCGGTTACCGAATCGAAAAAATAATGAAAATCGAAAAAAAACTGAACCGAAAAATATAAAACCAAAACCGAACCGAAATAACCTTGAACCGAAAAAAAACCGAACCGAAATTTTCAGTTCGGTTTCAGTTAAAAACCGAAAAATCGAAACTGGAAAATATTTAATAAATAATTATTAAAAACATATTTAATAAGTAATATTTAATATCTATTTATATATTTAATAAGTAATAATAAATAAATAATTATTAAATAATATGTTTCGGTTCGGTTTTCGGTATTTCGATTTTTTTGATGTCAAAACCGAAACCGAATCGAAAAATCAAAATTTTATAAAATCAAAACCGAAACCGAACCGAAATTATCGATTCGGCTCGATTCGGTTCGGTTTTCAATTTTTTACCATTTTTTGCTCACCCCTAAATGTAGCGTTTCTTATTAATAGTTAAAATTAATTGAAGAATACTTGCGTGCTTGGACCACTTCACATTCCAATGGTGAGGGATTAAGTGAAGCACATTGCATGAAATTTCTTATCATATTTACTTTAATATATTATCAATTTCTTATTAAATATCTGGAACTAGTATTATTTTTTATTTACCACAAACTTACTACTACAAACGTCTATTATCATAAAACAAAAGAGAACATTTTCGGTGAAAATAATACTACATTCTTCGATCAACATTAGGCTAATTAACTAACACACAAGAGTACCAAAACATGGCTTCTTAGGTGCTATAACTCCTCAAACTGTATCGAGAAACCACAACGACATCGCTTTACTCGGACTGGACCATCCTGCTCTTCGACAACAAACTCGTGCTCGTGGCCTTCTGCGGGAGTCGATAGTGAATCGTTCTGTTTCTTCGGTGACTTCACTTGTTGGCATGCTATTGGAGATGCCTCCCTTTTCTGGGTAATGGTAGTAGCTGGTTCAGAGCATTTATTATTGCTTTGTTTCGGGATTTCATCGACTGACTGTGATGATGCTCCATCTCCGTAGAGCGTTTTCAATCTCTGCCGTGTAATGATGGAGGAAAGGAGCTGGTACCACTTTGAGAGTGCTTGTGCTTCATGCTTCCTTTTCTCCTCCGCCTCCCTCCTCTCTTGTTCTTCTGCGTATGCCTACAAACAACTTTCCCATCAAATAATTTATGCAGTAGAAAAGGGTTTAGTTCAAAGCTATTTCTACTCGAAATTATAGCAATAGTAAGGTGTGATTTCTTAGTGCGACTTGAATCAAAAGTAATGAAGTGGGTGTTGCACACTCACCGCTAGAACAGCTTCCTTGAACTCTGCACAAACTACGATACCCTCAAATAAAGGAACTGATCGACCATTTCTGAATTCAAATCCAACCATAGCAGAAGCGTAATCAATGTCTAGCCTCCTTGCAACATGTGCTACCCTTGGCAAGCGCAGGTGGACTGTACCAGGTGGGAGGCACTTCTCGGACCAAACATCCACTCGACCACGTTCGTTCTGTAAATTAAAAGTCGAGAGGTTAGCCTACAGCCAAAATAAGTACTAAGGGAGAACAGTGCATATGGGCTAATTAAATAAATATGTTGGGAAATTGAAAGTCTAAACGAATTCATAGGTGCCACGATCTAAATGCTTGGTACAACTTCAATTAGAAAAGAAAACTTGACCTTTGGCACAATCCCGTTAACAGCTCGGGGAAGACATAGTGGTTGAGTCTGCCACTTCCCGTAAAGGATCATTGTAGTCTCCAGATGATCTCCAGCTGCAGAGTTATTGTCTTTCAAAGCTGCTTCTTTAATAGACTTCAGGGAGCGATTGAGAACCTAATATAAATAGAACAAATATTTATATGCTTAGACGCTGATCAAACTGAGAGGATATCTGACATGAAATATCGAACCTTAGCAGGAACTTCACCAGCTTTCACTTGCAGCCCTTCGCGCAGCCACCTTTCCTTAGTATGAAGAGTTTGGACACAAGCGCGTGGATATACAGGGTGCCCAGAAACAAACCCCAACACGGGCCCCTTGGGATGTAGAATTTGGTACTTCTTAAGCCATCTTTCAATCACATACAAGTGATGATTTCTGTAAGCCTGAATATTATAAAAACTTTAATAGATAAGTTACATTATGGATCATGGTAAGTCAAGAAACTGAATACCAAATGATAAAAAAACCTACCATACCTGTTGATTTGTGGGAAGTGGTTCAGTGAGTGCTCGAGTTTCTAATTCCATATCCTCCAAGGAGCTCCTAGAAGTAAAATTGTTCCTTGTAGGTGACTTCGCAACTTTTATGTCATGGAACTCCTTGGATTTTCCACGTGTCATGCTTGCATCAGGTAGGCATCCATGATCTAAATTCACTACTTGAGAAGATTCGGCCTTCTCAAGCCCCGAGGCTTCAGATTCCAAATTACCGATACCAGCAGTTGCTGCTGACTCCAACTCCCTTAATGGTGCCAACACTGCACCCCACCAGGTTGAACTGATTCTCTGTGCTGCTACCTTGTACCATTTTGTGCAATACCTGAAACAATAATCTTGTCATTATGAAATAAAATTTAAGGAGAAATTATCTGTTTGAAGAACAAGTACTGCAATAGAGGAAATGTGGAAGAGGCAACTAAGTTGATCTATAAAAAGAATTATACAATATAATAGTCTCATATATCTATAATGGGTGCAACTCAGACTAGGGATCTTCAACTATTATTTTATCTCCATACACACAAACTCAATACCGACGACGTGAAGAGGAAAAATTGCAGCAACCTACTCATGTTGTATTTACAATCCAGTGGAGAGGTTCTAATTCAAATTCATGCAATATATAGCAGAAGTAATCGCATACGCTACTAGAGTATTATCCAAGAAACCACAAGATAAGAACTGCAACACAACATCAACAACAACAAACAAAACCAAAAAGAATAAAGAGAAAAAGAAAAAAAAGAAGAAACCTTTATCAAACAAGAAACAGCAGTTAGATGCAGAAGTGATATACATATGCCAAGGGATAAGGTAAAAAGATAGTTTAGCTTATGATGCTGTTATTTAAGCTATTATGAGTACTTTACTGTCATAGTAAGTTAATTAGTCTAGCAAAAGCAAAAGATTTTGGACCTGCGCGTCACGTCCTTAGCACCATTTCCCGCAAAAGCAACAACATATCTCAAAGATTTTCTGCATGCAGCAGCTGCAGCTTCTACTTTATCCTCTCCATCTACAATTGCATTGATGGCATCAACATGCACCCATTTTCCCGTCAAGTTTTCTCCACTGCAGAAAACTTCTGCCCAATAAATTGGGGCTCCCACCTTTTTTGATCCAATAGCTGTAGATATTGCATTCGAGGTTGTTTGTGATTCATCTTTTTTTATCTTTCTTATCCTTTTAGATGGTGGAGTCAAAGACAAGCTAGTTGGTTCTGCCACAGTAGATGCCTCGCTCGTAGAACTTCCAATTGCAGTAGCTGCCAGAGCCATTTCCATCTGCATCTCAAATTCTACATCTCCTCTTTTTTTCAATTTTTCAGATTTCACTAGGCACGGTTCAGAAGTATTAGCTGTGGTCTCAGATGCTAATAACTGTGACATAATCTCTTTAGGCTTATCAGTACTAAAAGCATCTTGAGATTGCATTTCATCAGTTCTTGATTTATCAGTCTTCTGCCTGGGTCCTGGCTCCATATCAGGAGATGATTTTACACTACAAGCAGAACTGCTGGTCCCAGCAACCATCGGAGTTGCTGAGTCGAATATATTTTTAGCTCTCTTCCTTCCAAATTCTGATATATGCTCTAAATTGTCAGCATCAGGCTTCAAAGAGGCCACATCCAAAATAGACACAAACCTGAAATATGAATAATTAAAAAAAAATTGAGTAAGGCAATACAAACTACAGAGGCATAATTATGTACGAATATATTTGTAGAAACAGCGGCACTTTTTTATCTAGAACAAAGAGTAAACAGAAGAAAAAAAAAGAAAAAAATGCCACATGCATTCAAATAGACACAGAAGGCCATGCATCAGAACAAAGACGTAGGAAATTAGACAAGTGATCCTTCTGGTAGAAAAGTTGTTTCCACCTTTCTTATCAAATATAATTACTTAGAAGATTGAAGGATAGTCATCCCACCATCTAATTGATACGTTGATGTCTATAAGAAAATCATTGATATATTTTAAGAAAAAAGCAAACAAGGACTAAAAAAGAAACAGGAAGGCAAAATCAGAAACATTAGACAGAATTAGCAGTTTAGGCTCCGCCTCATCAACACAAAGGGTCTGCAGTCAGCAACCAGTGCATTCAGTTCTTCATGTTAGAAAAATTACATACCTAGTTGTCAGATTCAGAGCCCTAAATAATGCCACAGATAATGCTGCAACCTACAACAAAAGTAAGCCAGAGTTAGAGCACAAAATCTACTACTCTACGTCTCTACCAACTTAATGCATGTACCACCACTCTTACAATGGTTTTGCTTTTACGACTATAGAGGGGTAGGTGTTCCATTATCCAATAATACCAATCCACTAAATAAGTAACATGAAGAAAAAGATACACAGAAAGCAATCACGTAATATTTTTGAAACATTGTCACCAACTGTAGGGAATCTCTGCACCTCAAAAGCTTAAAGGTGTAAAATTTGTAGCAAATACCTAGAAAAATGAATAATTAAACCACTATACTTACTGATCATCTGCTTATAAATATTGAGACAGCTTCATTCATATTTGATTTCTTACTGTGGGGTGGTATTGCCAATTCAGAAACATGCATCCTTTCTATTTTATAATGCCTATTAAAAGTGAAGTGATAGCTTAAAAATTCGAAAAATTAAATTTAAAAAAACACGAGAGTAAATCATACCGCTTCTGGTGTCCCCTCTTGAGTTTCCAAAGTAGATGCCATCTCTAGATTACATGATTTTTCATCCAAACTTGGTGCTCTAACACGGAAAATTTTATGGAACTGACAGCAGAGCGAGACAAAGGATGCATAGTCAAAACTTCATAATCAGGTTCTAGAAAAGAAAAGGAAAATATATAGAAAAGCTCATACCCAATTGACGAGAGGGATTAAACAACTCGCAGTAAGTTTTGGCCTTTCTGCTACCTTCAGCAAATGTTTTGGAACAAGAGAAAGAAGGGAAGCCTGCCATGATAAAGTATTCTTCATCATTATATTTTAATGCATATAGCTCTATGTAGTTGGTCACAATAAAAAATGGGGAAACAAAAGAAAAAGAAATCGTATGTTATAATATTTTGACACTTCAGTTGGATGACATGCCAAAATTATGTTTGGGTGATAATATAATCGTTACAGATGTTAAAAGCCAATTTACTTGAATGAGAGTATCATTACAAGCACCATCAACCAATCGTCCTCTTCCAAGCAGGCAAAGCAAATGAGCCTGGTGGACAAGCTCAGCGACTTCCTGTCACGAAACAAAATCCGTTTTAAATGCTGTAAGCTAAAGAATCCCATCTGAAGGTAGTCCTGCATGCTTCCATAACCAGAGTTTACCTTCTCTTCTGCAGTAGCTCTCCTGATAAGCTTCCGCTTTGCTAGCCCAGACGAAACATCAAATTCAACAGAAACTCCATTCACTAAATCCTCTTGAAAATAATTAGTGGGTGAAAATGCATGAATCGAACCATCTTCCCATTCAGAATCATCAAAACCACAATCATCATCATCTGTTTTAGGGTCAGATACACTCTCCATGGCTTCTCTGCCATTAGATTCAACACGAGCTGCATAATTTCCCCTAATTGTATTAATTGGTTTTTTCTCGATGCCCTCCGATTCTCTCTGCGTCTAAAACAGGTTCAATTGTCATAGAGCATAAAAAATCAATTCAGGACTACAAAGTGTAAGCTCATGGACCCACTTTACATCATAAAAACCCCATTATTATACACTAAAAAAGCAACAATGATTTTCATTTCCTTTTGAAAACCAATTTCAGCAAAAAATGTCAACTTGTTACACATCAGATAACTACTTCCACATTCTGTAAGCATGTCACAAATTGTTTCATCAATTACTTGAAAATAAAACTGTATATCCATTATCAAGATTTCTTTTTGGTTCTCACTGAATAACACTTCAATAGTTTTATATAACCTTTCTCTAAAACTCCAATAAACTTACTCTCTCCATCTCACTGAAGTTGGCCTAAGTGGGACCGAGGTAGTATTACAATCGTGCTGTTCTTCTGGTGAAATTCAAAATTCCAATGTATTTTGCGCATCAAAACTGTAGTTACTGCAACAATGAGGGAACTCACCGCCACGATTTCGTGTTCACAATGACGCAGATAGCCAACATCTTCTCTGCTAAAACCTTTCTTAACTCTCTTCAAAAGTTTCCCCACACCATCTCTAGAGATATTAGACAGAGTCTCTGATGTTGTCAAAATACAAACAATCCATCAATAAATATGCACAAAATGAAATGGAAGCTTCACTCCATAACACATTGTGCTAGTTTAATGAACTCTACACAAATACCATTATCATCAGCGCCCTCGCCTTTCGCTGCTTCGTGTTGATCTGCGCCATGGCAAAATAGAGGAGGAAACGATTCAGAAAAGAACAAAACCTAAATTCGTATATTCCTTTCTGACTAAACCGGGTAAAAGAAAAGGGAATAATCTCCCAATATTTCAGAAAACGAGAACTATAAAAGAACAAAACTGTCTCTCTACGTGGATTATAGTTTGAGAATCAGGCTAATACCAACTGAGTGAGGTCGCTTCGATTTGCTTCTGGTTCGCATTCTCCCTCCCTTTCTCAGTCTCTCAGCGGAGGCACTAAATTCAACAGTTGCAGCAGTTTCGCGGTTGAAAAATTGTACAGCAAATCGAGTTTTAGGTGTGAAATAAAAATAGCCAGACATATCTTCTTTTAATATAGATATATTTTAAAATCTATTAATCCATACTGATTATCTATATCAATCTATATTTATATTATTAATATGATTATTAGTAATTTATATCGCATTCTCAAATAATTTCATTCATATATATATAAATTAAAAAAATTATATGTACATATAATTTTGATATATGAAATATATATTTTTTATGTTAGATTATTATTTTTATATATATCATATATTAAATATTAATTATATTTTGTTTCATATTTAAATATAATTTTTATGAATATAAAATATGAACAATTGTCTGTAAATACATAAACTATCCATCATTTATGGTATTGCACATGAACTTTAAAATATGTCATACAATACATAAACTACCATTTCTTAGCTAATTTATACACCAAGCTTGTTTTGGTCAAACTAATGTTGACGTGGACCCGATTAACACACCTTATCGTACACATCAGCCTAAACAACGCCGTTCTGACCTAACCTAAACGTCGTTGTTTCTTATTAAGACAAAACGACGTCGTTTTGTTCCATTTTTTAGTGTTCGGCGTTTTGGTTGGAGAATCGAGCAATTAGAATTGGAGCAATCAATGGAGATTTAGGGTGTGACAGCTTTTACGTTAAGTCAAAATGTCGTCGTTTAGGTTGATGTGTACGCTCACATGTGTTAATTGGGTCCACATCAGCATTACTTTGACCAAAACAAGTCGATATATAAATTAACTAAGAAATGATAGTTTATGTAATTTATGACATATTTTAAAGTTCATGTGTAATAATATAAATGGTTGATAGATTATATATTTACAAACAATTATCCCTATAAATATATATATATATATATATATTTAATCATATATTAGTTTGATACCTATATTTTGATAATTAATTCAATAACAATATACACAAAATCTATAAAAACCTTTTCAAATATAACGAAAATTTATAGAATTCACATCGTTTACATTATTTGTTTGAATTGATCTTATATGACACCTTTATTTATTTAAATTGAAGATGATAATTTCATTATGGTCAATTCGGCTACAACACGCTTTTTTGTCATTGTTTAAGCATCTATTGACATTTATGTATGTTGTATGTATACACATTACAAATGTGTCTTTAGATATATTTTTTAAATATGTTAGCGTCATGCCTTTATTTTAAAATACTTTATATTTACACTATCATGCACAGTCCCGTAGTTCGGATAAAGGTAAAATAAAATAAGAAAATATAGTATTTATTCTTTCTATCATCGTTTGAATATAAAATATTTAATTGAATATAATTATAATATATAATAATAAAATTTATAATAGAAAGTAATTTTTATTTTCAAAAAGGATAATAATTATTTATCTATAATTTGTTGGGAAAAAAAGAGTCCGGCCAGGTACTGACCATGTTGGTTCCTAAGAATAACAAGGGTCTTTCTCATATTTAATACTCCCTCCGTCCCAGGTGAGTTGTCTCACTTACCAAATAAGGGTGTCCCTCTTCACTTGTCCCATTTCCTAAAAAGGAAAGAATTAGGGTGTAATAGAGGGAGTTAATGGTAATAAAATAGGTGAAAGAAGTAGGTAAAAGAAGAAAAAGGTGAATGAAGTAGGTGAAAGAAGTATGTGAAAGAGGTAAATTAAGAAGATAATAAAGGGTGTACTGGTTTGCGATTCGAAAGCAAAGTGGACAACTGAGGTGGGACGGAGGGAGTATGAATTTGATCATGAGTCTCACAAACGTTGAATACACTTTGATTCTTTCTCTTTCGTCCCTTATTCATTGATTTGGAAGAACACGAACGATTTGACTATTTTATCTCTATAGTTAGTGTCAAACCTAAATTATGTAAACCTATGTTCTCGTAAATATATTGCATGTGACAAGTTAATCCCGGTCGAATCTCAATGGAAAGCTTAGCAAGACGATTCTAATCCTAAGTATTATTAAAATAAATAAAAGGGAAATCATAAATACTCTAATTAAGATAAAGAAGTAGAAACACGAAATATAATAAATAAACAAGAGTAATAAAATGGTGGGATTCCATATTCAAGAGCTTAGATTTAAGAAAATTTATAATCAATTAAATCATGCTCCTATATTCATGGTTTTGTTTGTTCATCAAGGCTTCTTAAAAGTTAGTCTAATTAATCACTTACTTATTCATAATTAGACATTAATCAAAACTCGTGTATTAGATCACCCTAGAAAGAATTTCTCAATTATGAACAATGATTCACAATCAATTAATGATTTCCTAGAGTTTCTTAATTACTAACTTTCATATTCAATAATTAAGCCGCAATTCTAACTTTCATATTTGAATCACACAATAGAAAATCATAAATAAACAATGAATACAATTCCTACGTTTCCGATTTAGAATTGATGTTTGATTAAACCCTAAGTCGAATTCTATAGTTATATCTCAATCTCATTTAGAATTTAAGGGAATTAAATGGTGATCAAACATTCAATTCAATTAAGCACAAGTTTAATCAATAAAGCATTTATCGAAGAACAATCATTAAATAATTAAAGAAATTTTAACCCTAGGTAGAGAATTACAAATCAATCCATTCAAACAGTCAAATATAAGGATTAAACAAAACTTACTAAGAAAGAATCTTAAATTGAGCGTCAAACTCCCCATCAATAATTCGTCCCGAGGCGAAATTATAATAAAAGTAAAATGGTATGAGTGTTTTAGGGTTAGAGACATGAAGGGGGGGGGGGGGGGGGGAATGGTGTTGATCACGTCAAAATAACATGTTTAAATAGCCAAATTGCGCCCCAGCGGTCGCGGAGGGTCCAGTGGCCACTGGGCATAGGTATTTGTCCCAGCCACATGATGCACCCAGCGGGCGCTGGACCGCGCGTTATGCCTCAACCAAGCCACACGGCCAACGGTCCCTGGGGTCCAACGACCCCTGGCCCCAAGGTTTTGTACTCTTCACGCGGGCGCTGCATCTTAAGCGCTCGCGGGGTGGCTCGTGTTGCCCCGTCTTGCGCATCAGGCATTTTTCGCACCACTGACTCGTCCCTTATGCTTTCTCGCCTCAAATTGCACCTTCATGACTCCATTCTGCAACTCTTTTCGACATCAAGCAACTTACAACACAAATTCGACATTGGTGTAATAACGAACAAAAGACAAAATAAAGAAGACCAAAACTCTACGAAATGAGACTCGAAAACACGACTAAAAACACAACAAAACGTACTAAACAGTTAGAATAATTTTAACTAGAGAGTGATGGACAAACTGTAGTTTGTAAAAATTATATAACTAGCCCAATGATCTTGACGAGTCAGGTTGGTAAGCCCATTAATTGGCCGTAATGAATTTCTAGACTCGCTAATTTATCGACATCAGGTTCATAAAAATAACAAAATTCTTGTTGTCAATTATGTATGATCAAAAAAATAAATTCTAAAAAACCTTTTATTTACTTGTTCTTTTTCTACGAACTTCGAGGACTCCCTTGTAGCGCACTCTTAGTTATAACGCACGCTTAGTCATAGATAGTAGATTTTTGTTTGAAAAGATTATTTTATTTGACTTTATGGCTTTACTACCCTTTTTTTGTTCAAATTCAATTAACAGGACCGTGTTACTATTGTCAGATTTCAATACCATAAAATTGGGATAGAGATTAGTACTCTGGCAACTTTACGTAAGGCAAAGTTTGGTTTTTTGGGGGTGATAGTGGAAAAATTGACAAATAAGTCACCCTTTTTCGAAAGAAAAGGCGGATCTGAACCAAGTAGATGAAACAGAAGAAATCCGAGTGATGGCGAAGGCATAGTTTTCTTTTTTTTTTTCTCTCAAATAAAAAAACTTCATTGGCACCAAGCGTGAGGGAATGCTAGAAGTTTGGTAATTGCTCCTCCAACCAGAATAAAAGATCCCATTGACGCGGCCAATCCCATGCATATTGTATGGACTTTTGATCGTACAAATTGCATAGTATCATAAATGGCTTCTTCGGCCAGAATCGAGGAATCCCTTAGATATGATATAATTAGTCACAACATACTAAGCCATTACAAGCCCAAATGCCCGTATTGAATGATCTTGTCAACATGACAACTCATGAAGCTAGTTATTAAAATAAGTGCTCAACTTAAAAGTAATAAGAGCCCAATAACGAGGTTAAGCAAACATTATCACGATCATTTCTATGTCTAGAGCAATAATATGAATTTGAATGAATATGATGTGGTATATCTTGTTGTCCCACTTTAATCTTTAAACGGTTTATGAGAGAGAGAGAGGTTTGGAGAGAAGGAAAGGACGGTCCAAGATTTGTGAGAGAGAAATAATTAAGTGGATATTTTTATTTAGATTATTCAATTTTCCCCGATAACCTTTCTCTTTTTCATTAAAACATTGACTTTGCAGTAACTTTTCAGGTGTTTTACGAAAATCAAAGTAAAATGAGTATTTCCTACATACAACTTGATGTTTTGGGTATTTTCTACATCTAATTTTTGTAAGTGGGTATTTTAATTTTTCTCCATTCACTTAATATGTAAGCATAAAAATTATTGTAATTTTCATTTCATTATTTTCAGTTTTTTAATTAGAATTCTTTGATTATAGTTTAATTTAATATTTATTTTTAATTTTCAATGTGGCAATTTCAGGTAATGCGCAAGCCTAAGAATTTTCGTAATTTTATTTTTCATTATTTTTATATAAAATAAATATAAAATATAAAATTAAATTATAATCAATAAATTAGATTTAAAAAAATTGAAAATTAATATATTTTATTAAAAAATTATGATTGATCTACATTGAATACCGCAACAACTGCGGACACTTTATGTTGTGCAGAAACGAGAATGAACATTTCTTAGGTTTGAAGGACGAACATCTAACTATATAATCACTACCATGTCCACAAATTTACAATTGATCAGTCAAAAGTAAAGTATCATCTAACAACTCCTGTGCAAAGCATGAATACAAGCAAAGAAAACTGCAAAAAATAATACTATCTTCTTATGGAGCTTTACCTGTCTGTTGTTGATCCTGAGCCGCTTTCTGCAACAGAATCGTCCCGCTTGAGCAGCATTTTCCTCGACTCGTTTCTGTTAAAAAGTTTTTCAACAACTTCATTCCAATTGGTTCTAGCACTTTTACAGAATGATTTATTCTTCCGTGAGTTGGGCTCAGTTTTGATGCCTTCACGAGGGTCTTTTCCCACTGAAGATGATTCTTCTTCACAATGCTCTTTGCCAGCTGAAGAGGATTCTTCTTCAGTGAGCGTCACAGCATGGGGTATATTCAAACTGACAGCTCGCTCTAATGCATCCTTGTGTTCTTTCTCTAGTGTCAGTTTCCGGTCGAGCTTCTGCACTTTAGGTGGTGTTATTATGGTCTCTTCTGCACCAAACTCCTTCAAAGTCTGCATAGTGCTTTGATTTTGGTTACAGAAATTTGGTGAGGATGGAAACGAACATCTACATACACTATCATCCACATTTTAAAGAATGTAAACTGAGGCTTTAAGCTCCAATATGTTGCAATCCATTTATTAAAACAGATCATCGTAGATGCTTCAGTTCAACAAATTCATGCATCATGCAAGGGCGCATTGACATAAAAGAAAAAGAAGAAGTGGAAAGGAGAAAGATAACTTTGGAACAAGGCTTTACTTACTCCTAAGGCCTTTTCTGCCTCTCGTTCTATCCAAATAATAGCATGATCAGAGGTAGCATTGCATGACAAGACAATATGCTCGAATCTTCCATCAACTGGAATAGCTGTCCTGACCTCTGGTGGATATCTTCCACATCTGCAGCAAGCAACGTGCTCAGTTAAGAAATAATCGTTTATTCTTTCACTAGTAAATGCGTAAACAAATGTAGATTAATGCTTCTTACTGGAAGCACTCAAACCCTGAATCACAAGATTTTTCTCAGAAATTATGCTTATTTCAGCACATACAAAATTGCACAGCAGCATAGAAGGTTCATTTTTGGACTGTCTTAAAAGTTATTCTAGAAAAGAGCATCGAATTTGCCTAAAGATCATTCAAACACATTAATGCTCATATTCAAACATATAATCAATACATTCTACTACAATTGCTGTAGTATTATATTACAACCTGGGAATGATAGTCTGAACGGGTTAATAGTCAAATGCAATTAATTAATATGTTCAGAAAACAGATTAACTTCTGTAAAAACACCAGACTTACTTTACCTGCAAAACTTTCTTTCGACAATATGATATATACGACCAGGTGCATATAGCCGTCTTGGATCTCTAAGTTTTCTACCTTCAGGTATGAATGTATCCCTCAGGCACACGAAAAATAATAAGCAGGGCAAACTGTCGAAAAGAATCACAACCCAGCTTCAAATGATGATTAAAATGTAATTTTGTAGGAGGGCATATGCAGAATGCATGCGAGACTGCAAAACCTCATTTGTCATTTCGCAATTCACACAAGTAACCAATAATAACATACCAGAAGATGGACTTGAAGATATCCTCCAACGGGGTTGGTGTTCTAGGCAAGAAATCATCCTAACAGCAATAACAACATACAAAAAATAGAACAAGAATTAAAACATGTAACCCCAATCTGTGCATGACTTAAGCAACAAGTTTTCCCTCCTTTTCTTCTTTGAAAGGGAGAGCATCATCATCCATTAATAATGCAATCATCATGTACAATATAATACAGTCCTACTATCCAATCATTCAATCATTAAGCTATACAATATAATACAGCCTAAGCTAAGTCCTTTATCCGAATATGAGCATTTCATCCAAACTTTAAACTCACGAAATGCCAGTAGCTTCAGAGAAAAACCATCAAGCACAAAACAAAACAAAGAACATGAGAAAAAGTTCTTGAACCATTCATTCATTAATGTCTTTATGTCCGATCTATCAACTCATTAATTAATTCATTAAGTTATGCAATATAATGCAGCTTTAGTCCTGAATTCTAATTTAAGCATTTTATCCAAACAGGAGACTCATAAACGCTGTGGAAGAAGCATACTCAAAACAAGCTGCAAAGCAACACCATCAAACATCAAATCATCACATTGAAATTAATTGCAGAGACTCAAGTTCTTGAAGCAATCACTCACCTGCAAAATAACAGAGTTGATAACGTCGGCATACTTCACGGCCAAGTTGAGCGACATACACCGCGCCGGGGCCACCGCGTAACACTTCACCAAGCTCCTCGGAATCCCTCCCAAGCGATCGCCATGTTTGACCACAATCACACTCAACAAAGCTGCAACACCAGACCCTAACGAGTGGCCCGCGAAAACCATCTTGTAACTCCGCCCATTCTCCTCCCACAGCCGCCGCAGCGTCTCTGACTCGGCGTTGAGAATCCACGTGGCCGACTTCAGCAGGCCGTGGTGCACGTAGCCTCCGTCAAACATCTGCTTCCCTAGCCTATTATCAAGAAGCAGCTTATAGTCGCTCTCGCTCAGCAAGTTCAGGCCGCGGATCGCGAGCACGATCTCGCAGTGGTCGTAATCGGTGTAGATGAGGTAGGGCGGCGCATGGCCGAGCGTCTGCTCGTAGGATACGCGCTTTACAACCCAATCGGGGTTGAGGCAGTAGCCGGCGGCGGGGGCGTACTTGGGGCAGCGGAGATCCGACTCGTACACGGCGAGGATGAGTCGGCAGAGACGGGGGATCGGCTCAAATTCGTCGGCGGTGGAGATGGCCCAACGCTCGCTGTCGTAGGAGCCGATGTAGGTACAGCGCTTCCACACCCAGCGGAGGCAGCCGAAGACGACGACGCACTCCACCCCGCAAGCTACAGACATTTCATCGAATAGGTCGCGCGAAAGTTGAGGAAGAAAGCAGTGAAGCAGTGAAGCAGTGAAGGTGAAGAATGATTGTAGTCTCTGGTTGAGTGTGAACAGAGGTCGAAGCTTCCTGTTTTGTGGAGCTGTAAAGCTTTCGATTCCTTGTGCGTGCTTCTGTGTCAAAGAGAGAGTTGCTTGCGTCTTATTTTGTGCTTTTTATTACAGACTTGAAACTTTACTTGAAATAATGGGACTATGTTTTTAATTTGGATAATGATTAAAACAATATTATGTTTCTATAATGAAAATAATTTAGGGAGACCTAATAATATAGCACTCTACTCTATGGGAAGGAATAATTTAGGATGATATGATTATTAATAATAACATAATAGTAGATTAATTAATTTACAATGAATAAAAATGTCTGCTCATATGATTATTAATAATATACATCATGGATATGCGAAAATGAGAAGAATCTGCAATTGGCTTTAACTTATGTATATATAGTTTCCATTTTTGACTATATATTAACTGATAAGTCGTTAGTGGTGTTCGCCAAAAATTTGTAGTTGCACTTGCACTTGCACGTAGTATCAACTGGTGGGTCACCATATTAATGGCTTTGTTTGTTGGTAGGAAAGAAAAGTAAAAGGTGTCCTAATTAGTTACATGTAAGAAAACCCAAGTTTGACGAAATCTTAGAAAAAACATATTCCATGTTCAAGAAAAGAATGTTATGATCTAAGAGCAAAATTGTGGGGAAATATAAATAAATAGCAAAGTCATGGAAATTATGACCTAGGTGATTAGACAACTTAATGTCACCTTTTTTTTCATCTTGCATGTCAATTTTGTTATTTGGATTTTATGTAAATAAATTTAATACACATCTTTAATAGATACATCTATTTTCACAAATAAATATTTTCTTCCTAATTTTATATTTTATTTTGTTTTTCTCTCATATATTGCTTTCCTTTGAAGTTATGAATCCAAATTAGTCATGTTTAACTCGTTTTTGTGTGTGTTTATTGTTTATTTTGGTCATGTCTAGTTTATAGTTCGAGTTGAGTTAGTGTCTTTTAGTTCGTGTTTATGGCGTGTTTTGTTTTTTTTTTTTTCGTATTTTGATGTAGGATGGTAGAATGAGGAAGGATTGGAGCTAGAAGTAGTGTCTTCTGCGCCGCACGTGCAAAGCCGAGTGAATCGGGAAAAGTCGAAGAATGCACAAGGAGAAAAACCGAGGAGAAGGAGCTATCATCCGCTAGGTCCCCAGCGCCCGCTGGGGCGATGCTGCAGAAATTTTCAGAGAGCAGAGGCCAACGACCACTGGCTTCCCAGCGACCGCTGGCCCTGCACCCTTCGCGCTCAGAAAGGCAAAGCCAGCGACCGCTGGCTAACAGTTGCTGGCGGGTTTTAAAAGCTTTTTCCAGGCCATTTGAAGGGAAACCACCATATCTCTCATTCCTTTAGATAGAACTCGACTCTCGTAATCTTAGAACTTTGTTTTAGCGCTTTTACTTGTATTTCAACTTTGGAAAGACAGATTAAGGTGGAGGTTGATTGCTCGATTCCATAGTGTAGTCATTAGTAAGTTCTTGTTGTGAGTTCTTAGTTTATGATTATGTTTTGGGTTGAGTAGTTGATCTCCATTAGGTTGTTGAATTTCTATTCGATCGTTTATGTTATTATTAAATCATGCTCGTTGTTTGGATTCGTGCTTATTGAATTGTGCCGATTGATCACCATTACAAATTGTTAGACGCGGAGTGAGGTCGAGAGACGATCTTTGTGTTTGATCAAGATCCAATCAACTTCGATCATATTGGAAACATGTTAATCGAGTATTCGCTTGTTAACTAGGATTCTTTATATTGTGGCTAAATGTGAAAGTCATAGTTACGATTTAATTATCACATACGAAGGTTCGAAATTAGATAGCTCTTAAGAATTCTAGATGAGCATGTGAATGTGTGTTTTAATAATATTATGTGATGATCGAAGTGAGTGTTTAGCTTCTAGAGCCTTATTCCAAATTTTCATTATTTAAATCGTAATTAATTAGTTAGCTTAGTTAATCGTTTATATGTTATCTGGTTAGAACGTTTAGAACTAATTGTTTATTCTGTAGCACTTGAATTAGGAAGCTTTGTTAAGTCTTCCTTGAGATACGACTTAGGGTCAGCTTACTACGTATTATAGGCCTCATTTAATTGCGAAAACTTAGACAAACGTTTTAAGTTGAACAAGTCCCATCAATTTTCAAATTATCTTGATTAACTATCAAAATTATCTTAATTCTCAAAGTTATCATAACTCACAAGATTATCCTGTCACGTCCCCATTTCACTTCTCAAAGTAAAATCGAGGAAGACGTGACTCACAGGGAAAAACGGATAATGAAACGAAATATTTCTAAATGGATGAAACTTAGAACATATAACAAAGAGAAAGATTTTGATAGAGTTGTGTGACCAAAGTCCAATACATCAACGAAAACTTAACGTTCGAAGTCATCAGGGATTTAAAACAACGTCAAGAAAATACGGAGAGCAAGTACAAGTCTGGACTACATAGTTCGAAAGCAAGATAGATAGCTAAATAGTTCTTGGATCTAAAACAAAAGTCTGGCAGCGGAAACTGGATCAATATCTAGATTTACATGTATGACGACATATAAACCACCGAGAATAAAACATTTAGAGTTCGACAAAAACCACCGCTGAGCCTTCCACTTCGTCATCACGACTTAACCTGCACATTTATAAATATATGCAGGGCTGAGTACGAAAGTACTCAGTAAACACATGCCGAAATCACATTCGTACTAATATATTTGCAATTGCCGTAATACAGTGCAACATAGAGATTTTGTCACTAAAGAACCTATGTTCACTAAAATTCTTGTGATCTTAAAAGTTCGACTGCGCAGTCTAAGTTCTGGAGTAATCATACATATCTGTAATTCTGTGTCGGGAAAGTGGCCACTTTCCACGAAAACTAAACCGGCCAACCCGCTAAGATGACTCACGGTTCTGGTGTACACTAACCTTAAAGATATAAATCTTTAAAGGTCCGAAATCGATTAATTGTTCAACAGATACGCATCATACCAAAATATAAATATTTTCGACAATGCAATACTTCATAACATTTTAAAATACTAGCATTCTAAAGCGAAAATCATACTTTGGTACAACGCATGCGATTTTATTGTAAAAGAAAGCCTACCTGATGTGCTTCCTCGTCTAACGAAAGTCTGGTGCAAATTGACTGGAATTTCCTTTCGCCGCACCTTAATCGTAATTAAGAGGGAAAATACTCATCGTGAGTATTAATTGACGTATCTAATTAAAATGAAATAATATGCTATTATTTCATGAATTATTCTAATTATTACTCGATTTAAAATCGAGTCCTTAGTAGTTAATTCAACTATCATCATTAAAGAGTTCTAATAATTATCTAATTACCGAATCTCCCTAATATATTTTCTAAGTCCTTATCCAATTTAGGTACTATAATTAGTCGAGATATTTCACTCGAAATAATTCAACAACGGGGATTAATTATACAAGATAACTTACTTGAATTAAATAAATTCTAATCCGAATGCTTAGTCAAAGCTCTAATGGTTAGTATTTATCTATTTAAAACCGATTAAGGATTTCATACTAAATCCATAATTAAGGGATAATTAATCCACTTCTAATACCCATTCTGGGCCCACTTTACACAATTAAGAGGCCCATATTTATTTAAAATCGAGTCCAATCTTGCATCAAATAATTTAGCCCAATAGAATTTAATTGTTTGGCCCATCTGTTTTATTTGTTTTCGGCCCATCTGTTTTATTGGTTTTGGCCCATTCAATTTATTTCATTTTCAGCCCATTCATCTTAACACTCCAGCCCATTCGTTTTATTTCCCCCAACCAGATCAAAACCTAGTGTAATTCCACCCAAATTCCCCTCTTCTCCCTCACCTCTCGTTTCTGTCTTTTCTCAAACATAGACACAACTCCTTCTTCATCCCTCTCTCGTTGTCTCTTTGAGTTCCCTCTCTGTTCTTCTCCATCACAGATGCATCCTTCCTCTTCACCTCCCTCGCTCGCAGTTCTATTCCTTTCTCAGCGAGGAGCTCGCTAGCTTCCCGTTTTGAAGCAGAAATGGCGTCACCCTTCTCTCAACGGGCCCTCCTCCAGGTACATCCTTCCTTCTTTTCTTTTAATTTCTGTTTATTTATGGTTTTTAATTCGGAGTCTAAGCCTGCATGTTTAGATTTAGGTCTTATTTTGAATTTATTTTAAGACTCTCTAAATCCTTACTCCTGCCTTCTCTCTCGATCTGTAACAGAAGTTCTTCGGTGATGAGCTCGTCGGAGCCGTTTCTGTACTGCAGACTTTCGTTCCCTTCTTTTACAGGTAACCCTTTTTATTGTGATCTCATTTTTAAGTTTGAAATTGATGCATGTTCTCCCCTTTCACGTTTGGTTTTAGAAATTTTATAAGCTCCGTTCTAAATTTGGGGTTTCAGATTTTTAAATTCTTGTAATTTGGATTTTCAATTCCTTCGTTTCCTGTAGTTAAAACTCTCCCAAGTTTCTGGTACTAAATAGTTGGTTAACCATAGTTTCATTACGTAATTGTGTTGTGAATTTGGAAGAGCTTTAGTTTGGTTAAGAGTTTCTGAATTAAACATCTAGCTATACTTTAGTTAAATTCTGAATTTGGGTTGTGAATTAGGATGAAGTTTCCGTTTAAATAAGAGTTTCAGGTTCTGTTTCGCTTAAAAATTTTAAGTGAGTTCTGACTTTGATTTGGTTCTTTCTTGGCTGAGGAACACATTAATGGTTGCTGGTCTGATTTTGGTTGGTTCGTGGAAGGGTTCTGGGGATTGATCCCCATGAGGTAATTTCTGTTTTAATATCTGATATTAATACCTTTTTAGTTGGATTCTAATCTGGAGGTTAAAATGTAAAGATTCTGCTCTAGAGATATAAGCGTATTGAGTATATTTGCTTTCTATGTGTTCTGTTCTGAATGTCTATGTGGAGGTCTATGTGTTCTGTTCTAATTCTGTTTGTTTGTTTTCTAAAACATGTAAAATCTAAATAACCTCTTTGTTCATTAAGTTCTGTGGAAGAAGATGGGATCTAAGGTTCAGTTCTCTTCCTCTGCATAAACTCATACATATATATATATATATATATAGCTATATCAACGTTCTGCAGTCAGTAAGCATATATTTGAAACTTATTTGAAATTCTACGTTTTGCATGCTTAACACAGTCTTAAACTCTTTATTTCACTATAACGAACACTAACTGAATGCTTAGAGTCTATGTTTACCTTAGTATTTCTGAAATTTCTGAACGGGGGTGACTTGGGGTAACTTCGGGGCGTGGTAAAAGCTATTCTGAAAAAGATTCAGTGAATGAAAAACTGAATTCTTTGAAAAAAAAAAAAAAAACAAAGCGAAGTGTTTCAGTTGGGATCTAGTACTAGTCTGAAAAGATGAAACCAAGCTTACCTTTACTGCTTCTAAATCTAAACCTTGGGTGAGAGACTTTTCTCTTGAATGGATGAACTCTCCTACGGGTGTGTTGAAATGGTAGAGAAAGTAAGGAATATGGTAGGATATAAAGAGTGTTCTAAGTGGATTTGCAAAGTATAGAGGTCTCTTTAATTTGGACATGACTGCCCCAAGCACTTGAGTTCTCAACATATAGCACAGCCTACTTTAATTTCTACTGTCCTAAATCTTGACTTTGGCTGCCATTAGTTTAATAAATCTTCTTTCCTTGCAGGTGTAGTGCGAATAGAAGATGATGGAGTGTCAAGCAGCCACTGTCCCTTACTGCTGTTGCTGCTCGTTACTTCTGTGTTTCCTTTGGGGTTTGCATTGAAGTGTAGAAGATTTGGGGTGGAAGACAAAATCTTATATTGATGTCTAGTATCTATTAGGTGATTTCTGTCTATTTACAAGACTTAGGAATGCAGGCACAGTAGTTATAGTCTTCATATAGCATAGACTCATAAATGTAACACTTAGTTTTCGGTTGAAAACATGACTCCTAGTCTATGATCACCCTCTTACCTATCTTGTAGCATGAAATATATATATATATATATATATATATATATACAACTTTCTGAACTTGAATATGTATTTATACTTACTGCGTGTTTCTTACCTTAGAACAAAGAAATGGTTGGATAACACTATTCATAACACTTGTCCTCTTACTCATAAAACCTAAGTGATAATTCTCTTAATATGGATAATTGCATCATACTATATATAAAAATATAATAAAGCCCCATATACTATCTTATATACTACCCATAGTTACAATTCTATTCTCCAATTAAAACAATCTATGTACATGATCAACGAATCATTAACGTACCATAACCTTATAAGTTTACTAATTCACTAATAATAATAATCTAATCAATCGATTAATAAGGATCTAACTATAAATCTTCCCATAATTCATTTAAACTAGCTCGCATAACAATTAACATATACAACGACTATAATATGTACGAACAACAAATGCTACTAATATCAATTAGTAAATCGACATTTTAAATAAATACAACGAAATTTTATTATCGCAAAAATTCTGATACATGATAGATTGGAAAATTTTTACGGGTCATTACATATCCAAACATTACATTTTTATCTAAATACTCTATTCAGTATTTTTCAAATTTTCTCTAAATTTAAGTCATGTTCCTATATTTCAAGAAGTTCATACTTCAAGAAATATTTCCCGAACGATGTAACTTGGTTTATTTATTCTTAATTTTATAATTCAACTCTTGTAATTTTCATATTCTTACATAATTAAGTACTCATTTATAATGTTTTTTTAATATAGTTATAATTTTTAATATTAAATATTTATAACAAAATTTTATAATATCTTTTTATAATATAAGATGAAAGTCATTATAGATAGAACATTGTAAAAAACAAATTAAGAAAGATATGCTAGGCTTGATTGTTTTCCCTAATAGGAATAGAAATTATATTAGGTTGAGGGTTAAAATAGGTATATATAGGGGTGTAATTGAATCAAACATTTCGTGAATTATCTGAGTTTTGACTCTGGTGTGTCGTTTTACACCAAAAATAATTCGGCTGACAGACAGCCGGTAAGCCCTTACTGCGCAAACAGTAGTAAGCAAGATCGTCTCCCAAGGGATCGGCGATAATTTTCCTACAATTTCAACCTGCAAGCTAAGTCACGAAATTCTTGATTTTATCGGAAAATACGAAAATAATAAATAAACAATTAATAGAGAATATGTTTTTGGGTTTTTCTTGAAACAAATAAATTGCAAATAAAAATTTACAAATATGAGAAATATATGAGAAGTATTCCAACAATCAATTAATTCCACCTACACTTGATATTCTGATCCTTGATGCAAATATAACGATAATTCATGCAAATAAACCAGTTATGATCACCGAAGACGCTTCTGACGCGATCTCATCTCTCCATAGCTTCTCGATAATTAGGAAGACGCTTCACTAACTATTTCTCTAATCGACTGACAACCGTAAGAGACGCTCTATAGATTTAATGAGCCGACATCATTAAGAACTAGAGAGACCCGATTCAAAATCGATAAACTCTGACGCAGGATTATCAAATTAAGATTGTCGTTCCCTTGGCTAGATAGTCAATTTACCACTAATTAAATCTAAACCACAATTACGTATGGCCGATTCAATTGGCTATTAATCAATTCTACTCAACTAAATATTGCGCACTACTTAGATGAATAAAACGATTAAATCACAGAGAAAATAGAGAACAACAAATACTTGCATACGAATTAAGGGATTAAGAACAAGTTAGATCTCACAGAATAATCAAGTCCAGGCTTCCTTAATCGATGTCGGAATAAGAAATTTAGCTACAGAACATAATCAAATAAACAATATAATTAAGAAAAGAAATTGTAGAATATGGATTAGAAGGCAAACTTGATAATTAATAATGCCACAAAGTGGCAGCAGTCACGTGAGTATTGTTGGAGAAAAGATCAACTCCCCACTCTTATCTAAAGTGGACGGCTGTTTTGGGTAGAAAAAAGGGGTGTTTCAAATTGTGTCTAAGCATTCAATTATATAGTACTTAATTTAACCTAGATTAGTTGCCAAAATAAGGGCAATAATTACCAAGTCTCAAAACATAACTAATAAGGGAATTCTTCAACAAATTAGACATCTTCTTGATCTTCATTCCTTTCTTCCAATTAATATTGCAATTTTCTCCGAATATTTTCAAAATCGATCAACCGCTCCAAGTGTCGAGAAAATCTACAATTTGACAATTAAGCACAAGTAAGTGAATAATTAATATCCAAAATCATATAAAAATATCACAAAATAGGTGTATAAAATACGCCTAATCAGACTCGATAAAAGTTTTTTCAAAATTCGTTTGTTTAAAAATTTGAGTCTCGAATTAAGTTTGATAATTTTTCGAGTCGAACTCGAGTCTAATGGTATCCGATTTGAAAAGTTTGTGAATATGTTCATATATAATTTTAACAAACCGAATTTTGAATAGTTCACGAACTTTGTTAATGAGCTTGTTCATGAACCTTAAAAATGATATGAGATTTGAATAGTTTGCGAACCTTATGTATGAACTTATCACATAAATATATATATACACACACACATACACATACATACATTAACAAAATTGTCATGACTCCAAGACAGAGTTGAGACGAATGTTATAACTTAAATTAATAAGGATAATTTATGATGGAATAGGTCATGTAAATATTATCAATAATGATTGAAATCACTATGAGTACCACATTTCCAATGTATGAGGACATTGGAGATTATCTATTTAAATAAACTAACTCTTGAGAAAGACCAAGAGTTTACGAGATCGAAGCATTTTCAAAGTTCAACATAAAGTAAGGTCCAAACCATATAAGGCACAACAAAGTTTACTAACAACAACAAAAATTCAACTTAGAATAGTTTGAGGTTTTCTTATTTGGAAACAAAAGAAATACTAGCTTGAAGGACGGAACAACCTCGCCAACATCAACCTCCAACGCCAGCTCGCCTACGCCCGCCTCTCAACCTGTGAAATACATTTGAAGGAAATTTTGGGTTGCGTACTAATGTACCCCGTGGGTTTCGTGCCCCTTTTTCAGTGAAAAACTAACATAAACATTCATAAAAAGAATATTACATGACCAACCATAGTCGCAAGGCGTTTTAAAATGAAAGCCTACCCTACGCATATGAAAACATACATTATAATATTTTATCGAGCTCCTTACCTTTCTTGCTCATTCACCGTGTTTCCTTATTGCGACTAGACAGGGAAAACCGAAGTCTTCCGCGAATAATCCCCTTTCGCCAAGACCGGGGACCTGACCAAGTTCACCCGATCCGGACTTTCCGTGTACACTACCTTGGCCGGATCCGGCTCAAGGCACAATTGCTAACTTCATCATTGGCAAAGCCAATCAACGGGTACGGTAAAACCGATCCGTCACATTTAGGATACACATGAGCAATACAAAACTTGGCATGTAAATTCACATTTAATAAAATATTTGGAGCTCACTAACTCGAAAATACCATACTGTAAATAGGAAACCCACCTGAATCTTGTGGATTAGTTGAACGGAGAAATGCACGAGTCACATATCAGCCTGAACGAGACCTACAATACAAGTCTCAACTTAGGAGGCTGTCGGGGCTCAGTCGTTATCACTCCGACAAGATAAATTTATAAGTCCAGCACTCTTCACTAGGTTCCGTTAGTGGCAAGTACATGGTCGATCCCACAAGGAGTTGGTGGATTCCTCTCTCGATATCACAATTTTGGGTTTTGATTCGGGTCTTGCCTTGGGCAAGAGGTGTAACCAAGCAGAATAGTAAATGCTATAAAAGTAAATAACTGGAAAAAAAAACACTAAAAGAGTTAAATGAGAAAGCAACTTGACTTGGGTTAGAGTCCTTGAGTCTTGACTTATGTCTCAATCATTGGTGCAAAGTTATTCGTTGTCTCGGAAAGTCATCGATTAAGGGCAGGCGTAAGAATGAGGTTTTCCTCCTACCACCCAAACGCATCACTCAAGCAGCCCCCTTTTTAATCGTCACGTAGCCACTTAAACCCCACCCAACACACCTTTTCAGCCCAGAAGGTAAGGGTTACTCACTCCCTATCCCCCTTGCCCAAGATTGCTCTTGGACCAAGCTTACTCCAATGTATCTGAATAGGCATTCGCGGGACTACGCAACCATGGGCACACCATCTCATACGCCCGTCCCATGGCGTTCCCACCTACTTCACCATGCTGATCCATCTGGCTGGCAAGCATGAAGTCGCTAACACTTAGAGTTTCCAGCTCGCAGTTGTAACATGATCTCTCCCAAGACTGCTACTGGCCAGACAACACCGAAGACTTGATCAAGTTGTATAGGATTCAGATCCAGCGCTTTAGGAACTTGCCAAACCAACTATATGCACAATTAGACCTCTCAAGACTTTATAAGTCTTGAACTCAATTAATCTTACTCCAAGTCAAGTCTAATAAACTAGCTACTCATGCAGAAAATAAAGAATAAGGATGAAATAAATAAAAGCATACTTGTATTGAAAATACGAAAGTAAAGTGTTACCAAAAGATCTTCTTGCCAGAACCAACCCGTGGCAAGGCCAAAAGCATAACATAAATTAAATAGATTGTTTGCCCGTAGGACTTGTTTCTTCCTCCCAATCACTCATAACAATTTAAAGAACTAAACTAAACAGTTGGGCATCGTCCCTCCCCTCACATATGCGTCTTGTATTGCGTGTGTCTCTGATTTGATTCGTGGGGTATATATAGATTCTCTGTGGGCTTGGGCTTTTGTGTGGTACCGGCTAGGGTTCCGACAAACTCTCCTTCCCGGTCAGATATTCCGTGAAGAAGGAAAGAACCCCAATCCTTCCCAAAATCGTTGGTGAAAGGAAAGGGCGATAAGTTTCCTTTTCCACGGAAGGAAAGAAATCTGTCGCGAATCCCCGCCTCTTGCCCTTCATCTTGTGCGCTCCCAGCTGCTTGGTCATTCTTCCATCTTGTTCAGCTTGCTCCCTTGGTCTCCCTCTGTTGCATTGTGATCTCGGGCGGTACTTTTCTTTGGGCTCCAGATTTCCCAAACTTTATTCGTGTATTATCTTGCCTCTTTCCTGAGATGACCTGCAATTTGCCCTGCATCCTGACTGCCATAGACTTGTGTCCTCCCAGACACGAAATACGACACAAAAAAGGAAAAAGACTCGATCTAGACCTAATATAAGACACAAAAAGAGCACGAAAAATGGGCTCGTCAGAGGCTAATCGTACAAGTTATCCCTATGTTCTATTCCTACCCTCGGATTTTTTTTTTACAAGAAATATTTATAAGTCAGACAATTAATTATAACTATATTTTCATAAATTTTAAAAATAATGCTCGTGATATGCATGATGCTCGTGGTTATATAAATCATGTAAACACATAATCAAGTTTAAAATCATTCTTAAAATAAATAAACTTAAGTACACATGAATCTATAACTTAATTTCAAATGCTTTAAGGGATAACTCCTAACAATTTCTATAAATGCTACTCATAAAATAAAATATATTTAATAGTTATACAAGCAGTTTATGTCACATATATCATATATATACACATAACAACTCATAAAATGTTGCAAAAGAAACACATAACATAATTTAAGATAAAGAAAGTATAATACTTTTATGAACAAGTTTAGAACAAATTGTTCATGTAAATCAGTAGATTTTGAAAGGTCATAACTACCGACTCACATGTAACTAGAGATTCTAATGTATCAATATAGAAAGCTACTGAAGTCTTCTTTCATTAAAAAAAGACTTTAGTAAAAAATATTAAGTGAAGCAGAACTTATTCAAGGTATATTAAGGTCTGCCCAAAACAGTCATCTTACGGGATGTCATTTTGTAAAATCCTTTAAAAATATTTATACTTTTTTGAAAGTGTTGAAAATTTACAGATATGGTACAAGTATAGTAAAGGAGGTTCTAAAAAAATTCAACCAAAGAAAATTAATAAAATGCCATGAACCGGGACAATTAGTTCAGCTATGTGAGAAAAACATTTCAGATTCATGCAACGTTTTTAGGGGATTTATGAAAAAATATCAAACAAACTTAGTTTTCCCTAAACCTTGGTATTATTACTCTATACATATCCTAATATTTTCAAAAAATTTGAAACATAAATTACACCTTGTAAAACCACATTAACTGAGGATACAATGTGTCACCATTTACAAATATTTTTACTTCAAACAATCATCTTCAAGTATTTTTCAAAAATCACAAACATCATATAAATGTATGAAAATTAGCAGTATTAATATTCACATATCAAGGTTTTCACATAAAAATTTTCATCATAAAAGGATAATAAAATCATGTCAAAACAAGCTGCTAATTTATCTAAAAACAAGGGTACATGCTATATTTTCAAATTTTCACAGTTGAGAGAGCTACTTCACGTATTTTTTTAAAATACCAAACTAACTTAGATTAAGCTGAAATTTTGTATACATACATTTCACATAGCAAGGTTTTCATATAAAATTTTTCAAAACAAATGGAGAAGTATAAAAATACGAAACATGCAAAGACTTATATCGAAAGATAATCGGCAGATTTGCAGGTTTCAACTATATCTTCTTCATGTTTCCTCATGAAGAAGATATAGATCATCTTAAGATTATACCTCTGGAAAACATATATAGATCATCTTAAGACAAAAGTAGGAGACATATGACTATTATATGCTTATATATCATACTCAACTTCAAAAGAACAAAGAAGTCTATGAGAAAGAGTTCTATCTTTCTAGATAGGAATATATGACCTTGAAAAAGCTTGAAGTGGGTAGAAGATAGGAAATAGTGTGTCTTTGGTTATCTTGCATGGGAAGAAGAAGGTTGACGGAAATGATAAAAGAATGGGGGTGTCTCTTCATCTTCCTACTCTATTTCTAACACTTGACATATATTTTTCTAACCAACACACTAAACATTATAATCCTAGTGTAGGTGTATTATATGTTATTTATTGGATAATCCCACATATAATAGATACATTATAACTCCTCTATATATATATACATATTATGTAATATACCAATACATGTTAATTACACACATTCACACACACACACACACATATATATATATATATCACTTATATATGCATGCAAGCCATCTATAAATATATATGCATATATAATATTGATTCATTATCTCACACATGTATAATCTAATTTTCTAAGCATTACAAGTTGGAATAAAATGACATGATAATTTCATATAAATAAAATTAAGAACACAATTATTTAATAGAATAAAATCATGCAAATTTTCAAAATTTATGGATGCTAATGCAATGCAATTAAATATTTATTGTAATAACATATAAAAATTTTAAACGTGAAATTAAACAATAATATATATATATATATAAATATCCGGGAGATGAATTTTTAACTAAATATCTTAAGCTCGATAATTAGGATTTTTTTTTTTGCGGGTTCTTACAAGAATAATATAATAAACTAGTTTGAACTCGAATATTTAACGAGCTTAAATTTGAACTAAGTTCGAGCTTGAGTTTGAATTTACAATTAAATAGTATAATAAACGAACTAAACTCCAACCGAACTCGAACTCAATTTTTATTATCAAATCTAACTCGAGCTTAGAAATTCAGTTACTTGCTTTCGAAATCCAATGTTTTGAGTTATGCTTAGAAATTCATTATTTTTCTTAGTTTCAGTTTCAATATGTAAACCATTTTGGCGGATGTCTTTAAAGCTAAGAAGGGTACGTTTCGATTGTGGATACAAAAGTGCATCATCTATAATTAGTTCGGTACACATTGGTAGTATTTAAAATGCTCTTCCAGAGCCAATAATAAGGATATTATCATTAGCAATTGTAGTAATACTCCCCCTTTTTTCAGTAAGAGTATGAAAATATTTTCTATCGGTTAAGATAGTATGTGTTGTAGCACTATCCACTAAACACAAGGTACTCGTATTCTCCATAAGTTGCATATTTAGATTCATGATTCTAAAAGCATAAATGTGGAAGACAGACATTAAAATAATGACTAAGAAGTCCAAAAACATCCAAACGAAATGTCACATTAGCATGAAAACCAAGACAAAAAAATCAAAGTACTATTCACGTCTCTTAATTAAAACATACTAAATATAAATTCTAACTAGTCTGAAATAATTTTTTAATTACGAGATCACTCTTGATCTCCATAATCGGCAAGCTCAAGCTTCAACAAGTCATCATCATCAGGATTAAAAGTTAAATTTGCTTCAGGCAAACTAGCATGGTGTGTCTCGCCTTGAATTCCCTTGTCTTTCTTGTCCTTTTGTATCCTTTGATAAGCTTCAACAAGGTATTTCGGGGTGCGACAAGTGCGGGACCAATGTCCCTTACACCCACACATATAACAAGTTTGTGACTCTCCTTTAGTGTGTTGAGATTTATCAGGTGTCTTCTGGACTCCTTTGTTGTGATCTTGAAATCTAGTAACATTTTTGTGACCACGACCTCGTCCCCCTTTGTGTGACCAACCCCGTCCACTACGTTTTGACTAATTTGCATTTCCTCCACCTCTCCCTCGGCCACATTTATGTGTACTAGCATGTGCTTCAGGCACTGCTTGTGTATCCATTATGATTACTCATCAGGAGTTGATTGTGTTTTTCAGCTACTAGCAATGCAGAAATAAACTCAGAATGCTTAGTGTAATTTTTAGTCTTGTACTGCTGCTGGAGTACAAGATTACTAGCATGGAAAGTGGATAGAGTCTTCTCTATCAATTAAGTATTTGTAATTTCCTGCTTACATAGTTTTAATTGTGACACGATTCGCTACAATGCAGAATTGTATTCAACCAGAGACTTAAATCCTGGAAGCGTAAATTAAGTCAGTCATGTTGTGCTTGAGGGAGAATAATTGATGTTTGTTGGTTAAAGCGATCCTTCAGGATTGACAGAGAGAAACGAGATTCTCATTTTTAAGATTCTTATTTAAATGATGACGAAGAAATATTAGACCTTTAACTTTCTAGGCAGAAGTACTAGAAGATTTCGGACTAATTTTCTTATTCAAATCACATGAGATTACATGAGACAAGATATATCTCAACATCAAACGCTTAAGTGAGATAATTACTACCATCAAGGACGAACTCATTAAATTCACACTTGTAATCGACATGTTTCAATTCTATATTAAAATTATTAAGGATTTTATATTAGAAATTTAATTACTCAATCACTAATTATAGATGCGACAATAATCAATCTAGGAAAAGAATACAAGGTCCAAAATAATTTACTAGACACTAATTGCATTTTTTTTTTAATTAGTAGACTGGTTTATTGTATTTATATATGCACTAACGAGATTGATAATTTTCATTTGACAGTTTTATTCAAATTATATGAATCTTATTTTACTTAAAGGAAATTTCTGACGCTTAGATCATGACATGCTTCTCCCAAATCCTATACTATATGTCAGTGGAGAGCTTTTCCACAAAGAGGAAATCATGCAGCATATTCTATATAATAAAAATATTAATATTATATATATATTTTTTCCAACTTTAATATTTGGCAAGTGGAATCAATTTAAACGGTAAGTTCCCTAACTTCTCTGCGGCTTTTGATGATTACAGATTTTCCAAATTAAAAATTTAACCTTTCATAAAACTATCCCAAAGTGATATTGGATAGAATGTCATACATATATGATAAATTAAAAAAATAAATAGAAAGTCAAGAAAAATCACTATGGCTAACCAACTTTGATTATACATTTTCATGACTTTTCATAATTTTCTATTTATTTTTTTAATTTATCCTATATGTATGACATTTTATCCAATATCACTATATTGAGGATAGTCTAAGAAGTTGCGACCGCCGCCCCCAACAGATATATATGAAAGTTTCAGTGATAAACCAGCAATACGTACAGGCGGAAAAAAAATTAAACGAATGAGTTATAATTTCAATTCATCACAGCTACTCTAAATTCAGAGATTAAAAAAATATATCATTAATCAGTATTAAGAAAACGAAATAAAATCCAAATAGGATCATAAGAAAACAGAGAAAATAATGATTTTTGGAACTGGTAGCAAAAGCGTTGATCATCATATGACATAATCGAGCATGCTGAATGTTCGAACAAATAAGAAGGTACGTTGCAGGAAAGACACCATTCTTTGCTAGGGCAAATCACCGTCTTTTATTGGATTAGAGACTCGTGCTGTTGTAATTTCCCTTCTTATTCCTTCGATTGAAATGTGCATATATGAAGAAAATATAAAAGCAGAAAAAGAAAAGCAGAGACGGCCCAAAGAAAAGAAATGGTAGGGTGTGTACACCCTAAATTTTATTCTCATATATAGTTGGTTCACTTTATAAAAGATAAACATAATTAATAAATAAATAACTATTCTAAAATAGTAATTATCAAATACGATTATTGCTGTAAACATCGAATCTTCATACTGTAGGTTATCTTATGTTACCATTTAGCCGGAAATCATATAACTGCGCACTCAACAACGGTCGATTTTGAAGAATACTGATAATTAATGGGACGAGCATTTGAAGAAAGTGAGGGTTGATCATCTCTTCGCCTTCAATTCCATTCGATGCAGAAACACACTCCACAGTTTCTTCAATTATATATGTTGTTTGCGTTATAATGTTACTATTTGAGTGAACATATGAAAGTTGAAGTTTGGTATGAAGGTGATTATTACTACAATATATTTCAGTTATCAACCAGTTATTTTCAATTGGGTGCTTTATATACATTTGTATTCAAGAGAGATAATAGAATTTGAGTATAGAATTATTGAATACATTTTTAAGAGAAAGAAGGGAGCAGAGCAAAATAATTTCTTGTCTGTGGGTTACAAAGGGTGGGTAGATCTTGTATTATGTATTCTTGATCAATAAAGTTTCATTGTATTTTCTTACCACGTAGACAAAATTTGAACCACATAAACGTTTGTCTCTTGAATTGTATTTTTCATTTTAAGTTATTATTCTTGTTCGTGTGCCTATCAATGTTCCAGCAGATTTTGGTGACATTGAGCTCTGAATTTTCTATAATCCACATTGGCACCATATTGTGGTTTGTTATCATTACATAACTAAATATTTTACTAGGACAAATTAAATTTGGATTTTCCTGTCTCAGCCTCCAATCATCATCTCTAAAAAGAAAGTAATTGAAAAATATAAATTTACGTAATATCTAAATTTAGAAAATTGTCTATTTTTAAACTTGGGTTTTGCTGTCTATTTTTAAATTTAAGTAATATCTAAATTTTGAATTTTGTCTATAGAATAAAAATCTCAACCAGAATATTCCCCAAGGACCACAATCATCATATTAAGCAATTGAAAAATTGATGCAAGAAAATTTAGTGTAGTGAAAGAGAGCCAATTTTCGGACATGCGTCAGAAGAATTTCACCAATATCAAATTTAGTAACGAATGAACCAAATAAATAAAGAAGCATAACTGTAGAATTGAATGTTTTAAAAATCGGACTAGTCATCGAACTGGTCTCGTAAAAAGAACACTAGGTCACTAGTTTAACCGGTTGAACCGCTTCAAAAAAACCATATGACCTGTAATATATATATACTATTATATTTCAAAATATATAGAAATAAATACTTAAATAAAATTTGTATAAAAATCAAATTTAATACATTTCATGAACTAATAGTTATTAGTTATTAACATTATTGTACATATATGATAATATAATATTTTAGAAATTTATATAAAAAAATATTGTATGAAATCAAATAAAAATTATTAATGTCTTTTATAATAATTTTATCAATCTTTTGGATTAAATAAAAATAGTAGTAGTTATAATTTTAAGTAAATATATTTAACAGAAATAATATTATATTAAGTTAGTAGTTCTTTCCGGTTCACGCCGGTTTTTACTGATTCACGTTAGGTCAATTGAATGACCCCAAATTAACATAACCCGACAGATACTTGGCTGGTTCATGGTTAAACCGGTCGAACCAGAATGTCCCGTCGCAGTTTTAAAACAGTGGTAGAATTAAAATTCTAGAAAATGATATAGAAATGGCCTTTAGTTGTCAAACATAGGGTTAATTGGACAGTATATATATATAAACCCAATCTTATAAATAATACTATTATAATCCAAATTGGGCTGGACCCGTGAGGCTTTTCAGTTGGGCCGGAATTTTTTGTTGTCCGACCAGGTTGCCCAAAATACTCTTGCTATGATAATTTAGCACTCAACACACATATCCGACGCATTAGAATAATTAATCATATATATACTAATAAGTACATTGTGCAACTGAATACAATTCCATAAAATCGTATGTTATTGACCCAACAGGGATTATGTAGATTCAGTTTAATTATAATGCGTTAACACATTCTAATGAGACCGATATTAATTTAGAATACATTTCAATAACTGTTTGATTTCTGATGTTTATTTTTATCAAAAGTTTGCAATTAAACCACAAATTTTCCAATTTATCATCAGGTTCAAGTTGAAATCGCAATACCGTAAATAATACAAAATCAGACAATTAATAACGGAATGATAAATTAAAAAGAAAATGACGACGTAAAAAACTGCAAATTCTAAGCTCAGTAATTCATAAAATCGTGGAAATAAAAGTAACTTCAAAAAACCAAAATCTAAAAATACAATATTGTTCAGCTCTCAGACAAGGGCCATATTTTGTCCACATTAGAAAACTGATTGGTTATTCCTCAAAAACTTTAACCTAAAGGAAGAATTAACACAAAAAAATTGCCCTTCCACTTTGAACAGATCGAAACAGCCATCATCTTAAATGAAAAGATTCATACAGCCGCGACCGATCAGATCCAAAGTAAAACGGAAAAACTTCCTTCAGCCTAAAATCAAATCGGAATGTGCAGACCAACCAGCCTCGTTTCGGTGTGGTTAAAGCAAATGAATCATCATCGAGCAACAAAATAAAATAAAATCTAAAATGAGATTGTAGAACTTAACGAGAAAACGCAAAAACCACTGTGATAATCGGAGCTGCGCGTCCATAAGTACCGATTGATTTAGCATCGTTTCGTATTTTCTCTGCGATTATTATCTAAACCAGAGAAGAATCATAGAAAATCATAGAGGATGCAAAAAGTCGAGATAAAATAATTGAAGAAAAAAAGTAGCACTATGAATCACATACAGCTCCATAAACCGAAAAGATATTGTGAAGGAAGTGCAGACATTGATATTTAAATGAGTGTGAAATAGTTGGGGAAGTGGGAGACGGGAGTTATGCTTCTATTATATACGTGTGGTGAGAGGTAGGGTTTACTCAGTTTGGGCTTTTTTGCTAGCCTCAATTTAATTGATTTGGGCTTGTGAGAGTAGACTTTTGATAGTGTTTGATATATTGATTTATTTCATTTTTATTTTAAAATAATATTGTACTCTACTCTTCTTATCAGGAGATTCCATTTAATTTATCAGAAAGGTGAAATAATTAAATGTCAATGTTTGAATTAGTGATGTAAGGGCCGTTTGATATGAAAGTCGTAATTAGGTATGTAAGAATAAAATCAAATTAGGTTGCAAGTTAAAAATAAACTTGTTTTTAATAATAAATAGATAACAATCAAGATAATTATAATTTGTTGTTTGATATCATTTTTAATTCTTATAAAATTAGTTAAAATTACCTATTTGTCCTTATATTTTAAAGAAAATCAGCTACTTCTATAGAGGTAAGTATGAACCGTCGTACTATGAAGGAATAAATTCGCTAGGAACAAGGTCGGCAAATCTATTTCTCTCACGGCAGCAACGACTGAGTTTCGAAGGTAATGGATTTCTCTAGTAGAGCGTATTTTGGACATATTATTTCTTAACATAATCTGCTATTGAAGTCATTGAATTGTAACCCACACTTTCGGTGGGATTTAATACATTGTTTTCTAAATAGGCCACTTTAATATCTCATACCAAACACCAAAGTTTCCTAAATACCTTTGCTAACAAGCCTAAACATGGTGAGAAGAGCAGAAGCAGTATAAAATGCTCAACCAATAATTAAGGGTCGTATAAGGGGCAGTGCAAATCATATCCGTAAGGAGGAGAATTCAACCAAGAATTAAAGATTGTATAAAGTACAAATCTCATGTACAGTTTTGTATAGAGTCAATAAAGATGGCTTATTTCCATAATCACCCAAAAACCAAACTATGTCTTATGTATACGTTTCAAAATATGATAACCCTCTAAATTTTAAATTTAAAATCACGGCTTATGCACCCGTTATTGACCATAGTTCACAAAAACATTTTTCAGCCTTATTAGCAATGGAGAGATGGTTAAGAATTTCACATGAAAATATGCAATAGAGAAATTGATTTAATTTGGAAATAGATGGCATTATATTAATATTTACCAAATCTAAAGATATGGAGAAATATATAGAGAGGTACATGATGAAGATGAGAAGCAAAACTCATCAATCTCCCATACCATATATACCATATAAGGTAGTGTGATATGGTATATAAAATAAGCATTTATAATGATCTAAGTATTATTATTAACGCCGTCAGTGCGGAGGTGGGATTTGTGGATGGTAGCGAGGCCTCCTTTCCGGCCCATTTCCTGGTAGCTTAAACATTATCATTGATAATATGTTTGAACTTTTTTTTAACCACGAATACTTCAATTAATCCAAAATAGAGTACAAACAAAGGACAATTCAAAAGTGATCCGGTCCAACCCATAAATAAACAATCAAAGCAACTCACACACTTATACTTACACGATCAACAATCTACCGATATGAGTTCACAGTTTAGACTTAGATGGTGTTTGACTAAACTTATTTTAAAAAACTTATAAGCTCTTGCAATAACTTATAAGATATAATACATTAAGAGCTTATAAGTTATTAAAGTGTTTGGATAAATGAACTTATAAACTCTTTAAATAATAACCAAAAAGGACATTACTTATTTTATAAAAATTACCTCTTTTTTTAATGCTTGTAATAGCAAAATATTTTAAGGTTATTTATGTAATTTTATTGTAGCTTATAAGTTGTTCAAAAAATAAGTAGCTCTAGCTCCAAGGGCTTATTTTTACACCTTATAAACTCTCAAATAGTTTATTTTGTCAAACACTTTTAAGGAGCATATAAGCTCAGCCAAACACCCCCTTAGTCCAAACTCTATAAACAATATTTGATTTACTTTTAAGGCTTCACATCTCATATTTGATATTTATTTCCCCTCCCGCCTTCTCTCTCTCTCTCTATATATATACTAGTACGTGTACCCGTGCGATGCACGGGAAAAAATATAAATATAATTATAATTTATCATATGTTTATGAGATAAATCGTATTTATTTATATCATATTTTTTTATTGTTAAGTTTAATGAGTTTTTCATTAGTGCATTGAAGGTGTATTGTTGTAATTACAACTGTCAAAATAATGAGGTTGAACTTTCTAAGATTTTGAAATCTGTCCAAACTCGTTCGAAAATTTTCAAACCTATAAATATAATATTAATATGACATTGAGTTTTACCTATCCACGTATAATGTACTATTTTTTTAATTTAATAAATTTAATAACTCTTTGCACAATAAATATATTTAGTTATAGAAAATATTAGAAATAAAATAATTCAATTTTAATAATCCAATGTTAGATTTTTAATATTTTAATTATACATACATACATACATATATATATATATATTTTATAATAAGCTGACTTATTTAAGCACTAAATTTGATTGGCTCTTAATTTTTTAGACCCGATTATTTTCGGGCCTTAATAAAAATTCAACCCGATCTAAATCCCTACTATCCCGAGTGAATAGGTCGGATCAGTCTATTACGATATTTATATCCAAAATGGATAAGATATTTTTTATAGATGGAGAAGATATATTTTTTTCATTCTCACAAATAATTATTTATTATATAAACTTAATCCAAACACACACACACCTATATATATATATTCATTAATTATATATGATTTCTTATAACATATAAAATGATAAATATAATTTTATAATGACAACTAATTTTTGATAATATGAAGAAAATAAAAAATAATTATTTTAAATATAAATCCTAACTATATTTGTATATATTTTTTTTATTAATTTATAGTGTTTTAACTTGTTATTAAATTATTTTTTACATATCATATATCAAATTAAATCTCTTATTTTAACCTTTAATTCAAGATACATGTTTTTACAAATAACATATAATTTGTTTTACAAATAAAATATAATTAATTGATAGAAAAAATGTAGTTATTTTTTTAATTATTAGAAATTTGAATATGATTAAATTAATAATTAATATATAATGCTACATAATTTAAAGTAATTACAAAATTTTAATTGAAATTAAAATGAAACTGAATCTTCATGTTATCTATGTATACAGATGGGAGCAAAATAATGTATATAAATATAATTAATATACTTCGTGGCTGGTTTAATTTTATTTTGCTGTATTTTGCAATTATATTTTATTTTCTAATTTATAATATATTTTTGGATATTAATGATTCTAGTTTTATCAAAAATAAATAACAATATATATTGAACAAAAAATAAAAGTTCAATTATTAACATGTAATTTAAAATTTTATCTTTTATTGATCTATATAGTTATTTAATAGTGGATGATTGGATAATTATAAAAAATACATATTTACATTATTTTTTAATTTATAAGTTATTTATGAATTTTAAATAATTCATTGCATTATAAGAATATGAATTAAAAATTTAATTATTAGTAATTGGATAATTTATAAATGTTTATTGGAAAATGTGATTATGAATTATAAATAGTTAAGTTCATTTAAAAGTTCCTTTTTTTTATTTTTATTTTGGCGTGCTTTGCCGGATATTGGTAAGGTATACCATAGAAAAAGAGTTGCTTAACTCCTTGATTGTGGGCAGGAAAATTCATATCAAATTTCCCTCTATTTATGGGTTGGTTTGTTTGGAAAAAAATGAATTCGATCAAACAATTCCCGTGAGTGAGTTTTTAGATTTGGCGAGCATTTGGAATAACTAGTGAATTACAACTTTATTGTACTGCAATCGGTGCATTAGTCTTTGCAGCGTTAATAATAAAATTAATTATTAATGACATAATAGATTACAGTTAATGGAAGACGTGTTTAACGTTAGTTTCAAACATTTTTAATTCATAATAATATATTTAATATTTTAATGATCATTGCCATTGAAAGTGAATGTATTTACAAAATTACCATTAAATTAAAATGCTTTCTATTATATATATATATATAGATAGATTGTGGAGTAGAGCTTCTTATAATACCAGATTATAATCAGTAACTAATTTATTTTTTCCATGATTTTTCAAATTATATAATGTTGAATTATTATCAAATTGTGTTATTAAATTTGAAAATTTTTTACAGTTTAAGCTCGATTGTGTTCGAATTCTAATATACTCTATCTTTAACAAATGGATTGTTATGAAATGGACCAAGTAATGACATAACTCGAACCAATTGTTATCCCTAAATAAACACTTTCGGCACAAGAAATAGAGCCCATAACGGGGGAGAGTAATTGAGAAAATGCATATATAGTTTGATCCAACAATGATTTCTTTAAAATTTTAAATACTCCAAGATTTCCAGTTCAAGCATCATTTACATTATGTATTCCCTTCCCACACATTCAATCTTAAAATAAATTGAAAAGAAAGAAAAAATAAAAACGAGCCACTAATTTTGTTCCCTCTAAATAATTCAGGTAGCAATAATGTCAAAATAAACCAAAGTCTAAAATAGAATTGCAAGAAATCCTCATTTTAAAAAGATGGGCCTTCATTATAGCAACACCTTTTATTAATAAGCAACCCTTAATTAAAGAGATGGGCCTATACTTTGTGTGGATATAGCCCAAACATGTTATGGATTTCTTTCATCATGATATTTAACTGTCAGAAATAAAAAAATCTTGATTTTGTGAGTACTGTTATGTTCTTAAAAAAGAAAAATATATTCTACTATGTTTTTAGTCAAATGATATCTTAATTTAGATATTTCACACAAAATATATGATAAACTTTGTTCTGTATTATTCATTCAACACTCTTTGATTATGGTGCTTGAAGTTTGATGTCCGCACCACTTTCATTTAACTTTGCAAAGTTGGGTATGCATTTATTTTTAGAAAAAGTTCACAATCTTTTTAAATTTAAATGAATACACAAAATAGTGAAACAATTATAAAAAAACAAATAATAGCTATTAATATAATAATATTTAAATTTTAATTAATTTTATATTTTTTGTGTTAAAATACTATTCTATTTATTTTTTATATTTTTGTGTATGAATAGTATGAATCATATTAAATCATCATTTATACGTGATATTCAATTTTATTAAACTGTATTTTTGTACGAATGAATATTATTTATACATTTCAAATCATTCTTACCACTTGTACAATTAATTTTAAGTATAAAGTATGTGATAATTCATTTTCAAAAGGATTAGAATTTATAGAATGACTATTATTTGTATTTTACAATTTTGAACCTTTTTTGTGTGGATATATATACACACAAATATATACCTATTTGTTTCAAATGTATGATAAATCCTTTAATAAATTAGAAATATTATTTAAATTTATTATGCGCTACACACAGGTCAACTATTAACTAGGTAGAGTTTAAAACCCTATATATACTTTCGCAAATTATATCTCCAAAAATAAAATAGTGCTCAGTTATAAGTCGGCAGAAGGCAATGAATTCAAAATAATAAATCATGCAAGTTTAGAATATTAAATAGATGATACGTATATAGTTATATATAGTAAATGTTTCAATCATAGCTCATTGACTTTTAGTAGATTGTAGATTCAAATCCATCCTGAAAAGGTTCCTTCTAAAGACTCAAAGAAACCAATAGCAAATAGTTTCCAATAAACAAATTAAAGAATTTGCTACAATGTTACCAATTGAAGAAAAAAGTATAGAGATGTGTTAAGACATGATAGAAACAGGTAGGCAAATATAATTGGCCATCAAGTGATGTGCTCCCATGATATTATGTCTCCACATGCAATTTTCTAATTGGCACAAATCCTTAAAATTGGTGCACCTCGACCAGAATCAAGAATATTGTAGAAACTCCTAGATAGAGAGTTATAACGTATGTATGCAAACAAATTGGAGGGGATATGATTGTTGTTTCTTTTCTCTTTTTAACAAACATAACTCATTTCATAGTTGTAAATTGCAATCCTTGCCGAAAGTGATGGGGGATAAGGTGAGTATTTATGGATGTTTCTTTGGAGATCGGCATATTGTATATATATAATTGTTAACTTTTTAAGGAAATGGAAACTTGAGACATATTTTATTTATGACTACTGCCAGAAAATATCAAGAAGGGGGCCGGACTATCATCGATCTTTCAATAAGTTTTTATTTCTACAATGTCTGAATAGACGGAGCTATACTTCAATTTCAAGTATTTAATGATTTTTTACTATAATAAGAAGGTAAAAAAAAGTTTGGGTGGGGGCCCTTCCTTTCCCTTCTTTCCTCCACCACTGCGTACAGTTTCAACGAACTTTTTTTTTTGAAATAGGGATCAAATTCATTAATTAAAAGAGTTAATTATACACAACAGCCACGGACACCTACTATTCAGACCAAACTTGCATTAATGACGATTATGGATGTATGATATCATACCTTATGTTTTGAGGATATAATATTATACCTCATTAATATGTTAAAACAAAGAAGATTAAGGATGAAACCAAAGAGAAGGAAATACTTGAATTTTAAATTTATTTATCATCCAATTTTTTAAAAGTATAATAAACAAACACAATATAACTAAAAAGAAGATGATAATTAACAATAATTTTAAATGAGATTCCGATCATTTGAATTTATAGGAAACTTCAAACGAGACAACAAATGATGCTTTGTCGAAACTCAATTAATACTTATTCATCAAAATTATTTAAAATTATATAATGTTATCCATATCACACAATTAATCCACTAGTATGATTTTAAATTGCATCGATCACCATTAGCATTAGGTGACGGTTGTTGTTCGCATAAAATTAATAAAACTATGACACGTTCAGAAGAATTGGTGATGTATCGCTGACGCATGCATGCAGACTACTATTTCACCCAACTCAAACTGATCATATGCATGCAAATTAAACTTAATTATACTTGCTATCACTGGTCAATTTGATTACAGAATTTCATCGATTAGTTTCCAAACTAAAAAAAATGATGTATAATGAATTCTTTTAAGATGAATCCACGTATCAATTAATTTGTTGTTAATTTCTCAAAAAATCTAATAATATAAATAAGTGTTTATTTGTGAAGTACTGTTGCTGTTTTAATGTTGGTGGTACAAGACTACAAGTATGCTAGTATTTTTTTTGGATTTAAGTGGTGCAGTGTGATTTTAGTAGATCTAATTTCATTGTATGTGACTGTGCAGCACAAAGAAGAGTAAATATGCTCTTATAACCCACTTCTCTTATATCTGTAACCGTACGTAATAAAATGAAACTTTAATTACAAATTTTTATTACACAAATAACTAAGAATGATTTTAAGTAGCAATAATGAAAGTCCATCAAAACTAGGTATAGCTGAAACTTTTTTCTAAAACTTATTGTGTATATATTAATTAATATATATTACGTGCTTTTCTAAGGTAGATTGCAGGGTTGGTTACTTAATTGGTTGAGTCATGAGTGGACCAACGTCCAAAAAAATCGAATTTCAGCTGCTTTATGGATATATAAATGATGTATATCTTTGATATATACGTACGGGTGTGCAAGGATCGAGCCGAACTAAGAAAATCAATCTAATCGATAGGTTTTGATCGGTTTTGGTTCGATTTTTATTTCATTCGGGTTGCGGTTCGGTTTTTAAATTCTAGAACTGATAAGTTTTGGTTCGATTTGCGGTTTTCATTTTTTAGTTCGGTCGGTAACCGAACCGACCAAAATATTTAATAAAAATAATATATATATATATATTTAATATAAATATTAAATAATTATATTTATATTTTGGTAAAAGTATATAATTATATAACATATTTTAGATTTATAAAATAAAAAAATTAAAAATACAGTTTTTTAAAGATGAATTTTATAAATTCTTTATAATTTTAAAAAATAAAATAGTAATAATAATAGTTTCGGTTCAAAACCGAACCGAACCGAATCCAATCGGTTTTGGTCGGTCAATTTTCGGTTCGATTTATATTATTTGAGCGGTCGGTTCAGTTTAGATTTTTTATGTTCGGTTCGGATTTTGGTTCAAGAAAATTTGGTCAGTCGGTCGAACCGACGACCGATCGACGCACACCCCTATATATACAACATATAAATTAGGGCCGGAAGCAGAGATTTTTAATTGAGGATGCTCCACTTTTGCTCCACAAATAGAGGGCCGTCATGTCATTTTTTTTTAATCTTTTGTTTACATCACAATTGTATTGCTTTTGATTTCTCTGTAAATTTTATATTTTCACAAGCTACTCACCGACAAGACGATTGACGGTTCAACACGACTAATTTTTAAATGATTGAAATGATATGGGAGCTATACTTGTACCGCGGAGAAGGGTGTTATGCTGAAAATTTATCGATGACAAAAGCTAAAAAAATATAAATTTTTCCGATAAGTTCTTTAGCTGACCTAACAATCCTGAATCAACCCTTAAATAATGATATAAAAGTTGCAATCGGTAAACAAATACTCACTACGTCCTACTTTATTAGTCCCATTTAATTATTTTAATACATTCATTTGAATATAAAATGAGACTAATGAGGTGGGACAGATGTATTATGATATATCTAGCCAAACATTTAACAGTTAACACATTGAGTTTATAAACATTTATAAAATCTAAACGTGAGATCTTTAATCGGTTATTGTTCTTTTCTCTTTTTTTCTTATTGTAAATGGGTTTGGGCTTTTTCTAATTTATCCTTTATATCGCAATTTAATGCATTGCACTATGTTTTTATGTAACTATATTTATGAGTTAATTTTGAAAATTTTAATACTCGGACTGAGATTCATGTAGAGGATTTTTCAATAACACGCCGAAAAATAGTGGTGCCAATTTCCGCATCATACAAATTAATAACTATAGAAATCAGTCATTCACCCCATTAGAAAACCTTATAAGAAGAGTACTCCAAGTTTATATATAATGTCAAGAACCATTACCAAGTCGATTTGAGATAATAAATGAGTAGTTTTAACACGCCTTCGCACGTGTAACCTTCCACACGTGAATTAAGATATCTCCATCAAAACGTTTCTTGACTTGCTCTGACACTATATAGAAATAAATTCTTCACCCTTTTAAAAAACCTTATAAAAGAGGAAGGTATTCCAAATATATATATATAGTTAGAACATTTACCATATCGATATGAAATAGTAAATGAATAGCTTCAAAAATAACATATTCTTTGCCAAGTCCACGTGGATTGTAAACGAGTAGCTTAAATAATAAAGAAAAGCATTGGAGTAAAATCTTTAATATGTCAAATACTCGATGCTCTAGCTAGCTAGGTTCCTAGCTAGTTGGCTTTAGACTTTAGTCTACGCAGTGCAAGTTATATACATACATGTACCCTAGCTAATAGTAATTTTTCACATAGTAGTAATGCATCAATTGTTATCAACTATAAATAAATCAATACTTATATATATATATATATATATATATATAGGACATAAATGGGGTCGATTTTCCACTTCAAAAAACGAGTAGAAATTATGAGCATGGAGGAAGGGTAGCCCCTGTGATTTGGTAACCGCCCCATTATCGATATTTTACACTTTACCAATTCTCTATTCTATTATATATCTGCATAATTAATTAATCATTTAATTATATTCTATTTTGGGCTTCACTGTAACATGCATCGTATGCAATATACATTACTTTTGTTCACTTCAAAATAAGGAGAATATGAGATAGCGAAAGTATGAAGGAAATAAATTTTCCAAAACAATTAATCGAAAATATTACCAATAAAAGAGAATATGAGATAGAGCCTACGTCGAACGTCAACAGTATTTTATACGACCGTACATTCTAATGTAATATGTGTGCGATATATAGAAGTGTTTAATGGTTAATTCGCCCTTACATGTTAATAAAGATCGGATCATGATCGTTGATTTATTTTTATGTGTTATAAAAGTAAATTTTCACTTATTATAATCAAATATCTAATAGATCTATTTTTTAATATTAATATCTAAATTAAGATATATTTATATCCGTTTATGTATCATATTTTTCCAGCATGAATTATTTTCAAATTTGTTATTTTTACTTCTCATATATGTGGGTAAAAATAGATGAAAGTATTCAAATTAAACAAAAATAATCACCGCCCGCAACGGACATTGTTAATAATATGTCCACAAATAATGTGACATGCTTGCAGATACATAAATAATAAATATTCGATAAAAGGTTATTATCACTTTCCAACTAAGATTTTATTAATTAACATATAATTTAATATTTATTCAATATAAAATAGTAAAAAACATAAAAGAATAATTATAGTGAATCATCTACTTATGTAGCATTACATGACATTGACACATTTATCACCAACATAATTTTCGGTAGTTTAAAAAATATATGAAATAGTTAAAATTTAATATGTTATTTATATTTTATTTTAAAAGATTGGTAAATAATTTAAAATTAGATTCATACCCCCGTTATATCTTAATTAATGAATTAATTCTATTTAATGTTTATGAGTTAATTTGAATGAATTAATTATATATTTTAATTTTTATTTGATCTCACTCGTGTATATATATATATATATATATATCACTGATCATTGATTTGTTTTGATCTAGGATCTATTACTGATCGTTGATTTGTTTTGATCTATGGTTATAATTTATTCAATTATTTTAATATTATGTTATTATTTTATTATTTTAAAGGTTATAAAAGTAAATTTACTATTATAATCTTAACTTATTTAATATATACTTGCCTTCAACAATAATACCTAAAATTAAGCTATAAATTATAACTATCAAGGAGATAATAACTCAACGCCGGAATTAATAATTTAATATTATTTAATTATTATATATTTTGTGATTTAATAACTATTAAGTTTTCCTTTGGTATCAATTAATGATTTATAAATCTCAATCATGTTACAATTACATTGCTTATTTTGGAATACTTATTTTGGGATTTAATAATGCTTAAATTATTATATATATAATTCTACTTATAATATATTGTAATCAATAATTACATTGCGTATTTTAGAACACACATAGCTTATTTTGTGGTATAATAATGCTTAAATTATTATATATATAATTCTAATTATAATATATTGTAATCAATAATTACATTGCTTATTTTAGAATACCGCATAGCTTATTTTGTGGTATAATAATGCTTAATTATTATATATAATTCTAGTTATTATATAACGTAATCAATAATTACATTGCTTATTCTAGAATACCGCATAGCTTAATTTGTGGTATAATAATGCTTAATTATTATATAAAATTCTAATTAGAATATACCGTGAACAATAATTACATTGCTTATTTTAAAATACCGAATAGCTTATTTTGTGGTATAATAATGCTTAATTATTTTATATAATTCTAATTAGAATATAGCGTAATCAATAATTACATTGCTTATTTTATAGTACCACATGGCTTATTTTGTGGTACAATAATGCTTAAATTATTATATATAATTCTACTTATAATATATTGTAATCAATAATTACATTGCTTATTTTAGAACATCGCATAGCTTATTTTTTGGTATAATATTGCTTAATTATTATATATAACTGAATAATGTACCAACCGCTTAATTAGGAGAAAAAAAATAGAGTTTGAAATTTTAAATGCACTTTATCTTGTTTATTGGATTTTATTTGATTTGTTAATTCTATTTTTTTGATCGTAGTGCCCAAAATTTAGGTCTATTTCAACCAATTTTGTTAATTTAAATATGATCTCCATAATGTAAATTACTAATTTGACCTTACTTATAATAAATACTCATTATATTAATTTTAATTAGTATAATAATTATATTGAATCATGGTCATTCAAATACGATTGATCTACGGTCCTAATTGGATCCTAATTAACACCTAAGGGTTGGATACTATTAGATCCTAGTAAATTTACTTTTATAACCTTTAAAATAATAAAATAATTGAATAAATTATAACCATAGATCAAAACAAATCAACAATCAGTAATAGATCTTAGTTAACACGTAATGATAAGGTTAATATTTGAACTCTCCTATATATATATATATCATTTGAAAGTGACATGTGTTGGTTTGCTTATATTGATCGACGTGATTGTTTTAATCCATATAGTTGAAATACATTGTGTTAATAAATTAATAAATTTCATATTTATCGGATTGCTTCTCAAGATATGTCTACCATAAAACTTGCACTTTTTTCTTTCCAATTCTTTTACAGTATAATGTAACGCACAGCCCCACTTCTTCCTTGTGGATCAAATTCAATTGTTAATATAAAAATAAAATAACAATTTGCCAACCATCCACATGCTTTATTCTTGCAGGGATAGGTACTGCACATAGTATATTTACCAACCAAAACTTTTTTATAACAATCATTATCAAAGGAATCATAATTTCTATCCATCTCACTGTTCCACTACAATTTTTGCTTTCCAATTTGTCTATATTATAGTTGTATACTTTGTTTTAGATTTCATGGCCAAATGTCATTCATTTCGGATATCCCTCTTTTATTACCTTTCAAATTAAATAAAGCACTTTACACAAATAGTCGTGGGTGTGTGTGGTGAGGGGTGGGGTACATAATATAAATAAAATAATATATCCTTTACGAGCACTAGTTAGTAGTTAACCAAAGTCATAAGTTCATATGCTACATTGGATAACATTGAGTTTGACAATTTTATTTATTATTAATAATTAGAATTTTCAAAATTAGTTCAAAATGATCTCACCCCATAAGTTCAAAATTAGGGTTGAGTTAGAACTTAAAATATTTGAAGTTCAATTTTTTTTTAGTTCCAACTAATGCGGTCCATTGATTCGAAGAATTTATGAGTTTTGGACTACAAAAATCTGATAAGTTTTTAACCAATTTTGTCCGCTCATATTTGTCAATAGTAATTTTAAATCATTCATTCTAATTTTATATAGTTTATAATATATTCAAAATTTATTTATAATTAAATTTTGACATTTTTTTAAAGACATTTTATTTTGTTTTATACAAACTTATTTGAGTACTCTAATTATTCCTAAAATAAAATAACAGACCTACATAAAAAATAATAATATATTATATTTATATTTTGATGTATTCTCTTTATTTGTTTTTTTAGAATATTCGACAATATAAATAATTCACATATTTTATATTTATAAGTCAATTTGGCCCGTTAACTCAATAACCTGTGATGAGCATGGATGAAGTCGAATTTCAAGAGTTCGAGCTAATTAATTTCGAGTCCTCCCGACCTAAAATCTGACTCTAGCCCAATAAATTAGACATGGCTGGCCTGGCTCGAACACTTTGACAACTATACCAATAATCATATCATAATATATTTTCATATGTATGCATCAACAACATATTGTTAGAGTTAGTGAAGGATATATAAAAATTTTATTGTTAGAGAGTGTTTACTAAATAAAATATGATTGATTCGAATTATTTTTTTCTTTAAAATTACTTTAATCTAATCCTTTTAGATAAGATATTTATTTAATAATTAATTTCTTATTGTGACAACATTAATCACAAACTCTAGACTATATTATGAGTCTAATTATAATTAATAAATATTTAATTAATTTATTATTTTTATCTATTCATGCTTCCTTATCACATTTAGTAATATCCCATTTAATATTTCGTATATTATCCGCCTAAGTAAATAAATATTTGTATGTGTGTAATTTACAAAAGCGAATAATGTGTACCCACTATCCACAACACAAGAAAAGGGAAATTATGATATACCGATTCCAAAATAATGTATCTTTTTAAAAGTGCGTCGTCCTATTTTATATATATATATATATATATCCCCTCTTGAGTGGAAGTGGTTGCTTCAATGGGAGGTTGTGTGGCCCTTCTTGTACTGTTATCCCTGTACATGTTTTTGAATCTACCGATTCTCATATCTGTACGTTCAAAACGTTTTGCCATTAGAACATATTGTTCCATTAGTTCAGTTTTTGACATACCTTCGAGGTCTAGTCCTTCAGGTTTTGCTTCATTGGCTGGGCTTTTGTCAGCCTTGAACGCTACAATTTCTTGTGATGAGGACACTGGAACAGCATCTCTGATTGGATTTGTAATCTCCAATATTCTCTCCCTTGTCTCGTGACTCTTCAATATACTGAAGATGGCAGAAGTGGTGAGACTGTTGAAATCTGGACGCCCATTAATCTGAATCTGATATGGTAGCCAGTCTTCACGTCGAAGACACCATACGATTTTCAGATTAATCTCCCTTTGAGTGTATTTGTCAGGTTTCAGTGCTCTGACTGATGTCAGTATCTGCATGAATCTAAGTTCCACTTCACTAATGGATTCTCCAGGAACCTGCAAAAATGCATCATATTTTTTACACTCGAGAGTTAGTTTGTTTTCTTTTATTTCCTCAGAGCCTACACACATTTGCTCGAGAGTTTCCCACATCTCTCTCACAGTTTCACAGTGTTGAATGTGTACAAGCATTGGCCTCTCCAGTGTGCCTGAAATAATGTGTTTGTCATAATCATCCAAGCCACTTATCTTCTTTTCATCGGCAGTGTACTCACTGAGTGGTTTAAACTCAGTCCCTGGCTCTCTTACGCCAGTTGTTTCTTGAGTAAATGTCTTCATGATTTTGATAGGTCCAGTGGTGATTACTTGCCACATCATGACATGATGTGTCTTCAGGAAAGAAGACACTCTATATTTCCAGTAATCATAGTCCTCAACTGAAAACATTGGTAACCTGAGAGTATTCTCCATTGTAGATATTAGAGAATGCAAGTGAACATATATGGTTTTCTGAAAGATCAGTTTAAAAACCTTGGGTTCTAGAAACAATGGTCGTTAGTGTACGTGCGGAAGTGGTGGTTTTAAATCTTACTCGTTTGTTCAGAAAACTTAATGCCTTAAGTTCACTGTTCTGTTAATCAATATTCAGTATGCAATATGATAATAAAATATAGAAATACTTAATGAAATAGAGAGAACACGAAGGTTTGGTTTGCGTTGTTCGGAGATAAAAACTCCTAAGTCCACGAGTTCTCGATGTTAATCGAGGGTTTCCAAGTTAATGGAGATTGTCCTACAGTGATCAATCCTTAAGGATTAGATGGACAAGAAATGTCAGATCACTCTTCGGTTACAAATAGAATCGCTACTTAAGAACACTAGAAAGATAAATCTGAAAGCCTTGAGTGTTCTTGAACTTGAGAGCTGTGAAAGTTGAGAGCGAGATAGCGATTGTGTGTTTGAATTCAAGGTAACCGGTGTCTTGAATCGTTTGAAGCAGCGGGGTATATATAGGTCTCTCATAAAATGTATCCGTTGTGAGAAAGAGCACCATTTGAATTCTTCCCATTGGAGTTGTGGTCCTTTTTGCCATTTTTGGTGTCTGCAACAAGATTCAGTTTCACGTACTGAAATCTTTTTCCAAAGTGGTAACTCCTATAAAGTAGCTTGGAACTCAGTGGAGAATCTTCAGATATGACTTTAGATGCAGAGCTTTGGAGTGAACTTTAGTGGCAAAGAACCTTTGCTTCAAGCTGGCTTCAACTTCAAAACTTCAGGCCATAGTTCAAGAGGCATGGTCCTTCAGTTTTGGGACGTAACCTAAGTTCTAAGATGAACTTTAGTTACTGACTTCAGTCTTTAGTCTTATGTCTTCAGTTCTAAGCTTTCCCCAGCAACGGCGCCAAATTTATTTAGCCTAAAGTGTGTACTCTAGGTTCTCGCAAATTATTACGAGGTCGATTGTATGTAGCAAGCTAACCCCGGTCGGATCTCGATGGAAAGCTTAACAGGGCGTTCTAATCCTAAGTGTTATTAAAGCAAGAAGAGGGAAATCCTAAACATTCTAACAAAGATAAACCGAAGGAATAAGAAATAAACAAAAGCAATTAAAAATGAATCCCAACGGATTGAAGCTTTAGGATAAGATGCTCGACTCCCATTTAATGTCTAATTGATCATGCATTTATACTCGATTAGGAACGCCAGAGGTTGCTTAGCAACTAACTTTCGTATTCATATACTAAGCCGTGATCATCACTTTTGTATTCAGTTCACACCTCTAATAATTACTTCATCTCATATAAATTATTATTCTATGCGTTTCCGATTAAGAATAATGTTGATTAACCCTAGGTCTCATGTTAAGCAAATGATCAATCTACTTAACATAAACATATGAATTTAATGGTGATCAAGCATTAAATTCCATACAAAACAAGTTAATCAACGGGCATACATCAATCAAACATCGAATAAGCACACAAACATCCAATCCAACTAAGATCTAACCAAGCATCATAAACAAGGTAGAATCATAAAAAGGAAACCATAAGAAGGAAACTTAATACTTGAAAAGTAAGGATCCAAACTCGGAATCCGCTTCAATCCATCGGAATTCTTAAATCCTAAACTAAGAAAGCAGTAAAAACTATGTGTTTGAGAAAGTAAAATCTAGTTACAATCATTGGGGATGAGAGAGCCCATGAAAATGACGCCCAAAAAGACTTAAAATCCGCCTGGAACTGCTAGCCAGCGGCCGCTGGCTACACGTTTCTGTTCCACTGCAGCAGCATTCCGAGCGATCTCTGGCTGCACGGCCAGCATCCTTGTATTCTTCTTCTTCCCGTTCCATACTCGTCTCGATAGGAATCCGTGGCCGCAGACGGATCCAAATTTGGAGTTGTAACGAAGGAGAACGAGC